>JAAAKL020000325.1:0-45767 GCA_010016065.2 Carybdea cf. marsupialis auct. non (Linnaeus, 1758)
TCCGCCACTATGTTCTGTCTGACGCACCCTGAGTAGTGCTACTAGCGGTTGCCCTGAAGGATCTTGTAGTGTGTCCAGTCTTCCTCTTCATGCTGATACTTCCATTTCCATTTTGAAGGAGTCTTCCCCAAGACCACATTTCAAAAGCATCGATTCTCTTTCTGCCCGCTTTCTTCATGTACCAACTTTCCCAGCCATACATAGACAGGAATACTATTGTCTGTACCAGTCGTACCTTTACTTTCTTGACATGTTCTTGTCTTTCATGATCTTACAGAGCTTGCTCAGACATGTTCTATCCCTTCCAAGCCTCTTCCAGGTACCTTTGTCACAGCTTCAATCGCCGTATATTATTGAGCCCTGGAAATTGTAAGTCTTCACCATATCCAGATTGTGTTTTCTCAGTTTGAAATTGCCTACGTTTGTGGTGGAAATGATCGTGGTCTTTATAACATTTAATCGTAGGCCTGCCTTCTTGCTAGCCTGTCCCATCTACTCAAGTTCGCTTTCAATATCTATTTTGGTGTTTCCACTAATTGTCGCACCATCAGCACACCGCAGCCTTTTGATATTACTTCCACCGATGCTTGTGCAATTCAAGTTATCTAATATGGCTGTCATGACGCATTCACTGTAGATGCTGAACTCATATGGAGGCAGAGTGCATCCCTGCCAGAAAGCGTTACGAATAGGAATCCTATCTATGTTGCCAGATTCTGTTCTAACAGTATCTTCTCTTACCCCTTCCTTATCGCTTAAAGCTTCCTTATCAGGGTGACTGAGTTTTCTGGTATTCTATTGTGCTTCATGCAATTCCATAACTTGTCATGGCCTTAACAGTCGCATGTTTTGTTGTATCTGTGAAGCTCAGAAATAAGGGAAAATCCACTACTTTTTACTTTTCCATGATCCATCTAATATTGGCGATATGGTCTTTAGTGCCACATCTTTCCGTGATCCTCCTTGCTCTTGAGAAATTCCATTGCTCAAGTTGGGTTCAATTCTTCCATGAGTTTTCTCGGGAGCTCTTTGCTGGTATGTGGTGTCAAAGCTATTAACCTACTGTCAAGGCACTCTCTGGTATCACTATCTTTGCTACTGGAGTGTACAAAGATCGCTTCCAATATGTGACAGGTTTCCCACATGGTGCTCAGATAATGTTGTTATCAGTGTTACTTCTTCCTACCCTGTTGTTTTTATCAACTCGGTTAGGACGCTGTTTGTGCTTGAAAATTTTTTGCTAACAATGGCTTTTAATGCAGATACCACATCTTTCTGGTATATTGCTGGTTTTAGTACGAAGATCATCTCATTCAGTGCGTCGGTTACGTCAATATTCTTGCTGTATTATTTCTCCGTGTATTCCGCCCATCTAGGTTTGGTGTCAGCTTCCTCTGTTAACAACTCATCTATATTAATCTTGATGTCACTCACACTGGGAGTAAACTGGCCTGTCAGTTCTCTTACCTCTCTGTACATTTCTTTCATGTTGTGGTGGCTAGACTCCATCTCCTTTCATAGTTTCTAATGGTGTATTATCACCATTCTGTAGTATTACGCGTAATTCATCTGTCCCATTTCGGCTTTCTTTTTGTGCGTGCACGTGGATAATTAACTGGCTTTCCTTGCATTCTGAGGGAGATTCAATCATTTACTGGGTTGTACCCAAGCACAACCATTGATTTAACCTTGCCGATTATGAATGATACTCCTTTAATTCCTATTTGCTCAGCCCCTGAGAAGTAAACAACAACGTTCCCTTCTGTAAAATTTCCTCTTTCCGTCGACTAGAGTTTCTTTGTACCTAGTATACCAGTTTGACGACACCTAACTTACATCTGTTCATTGTTCGTACATCCAATGTGCCAAGTTTGCGTTCTCTGATCAACTTGATCCTCCGCTCCTCTCTCCTGCCACACGTGAGTGGCAACAAGGTGTCGTGTTTTTCATTACACCCTGAATGCCTAGGAGGGAACGCATACTCTTCCCCATGTGCTGTACGTTTCGACCCTGAGCGGGGAGGTTCAACTTTTGGGTGTTGCTTTCCTTGGTCTTGAGAAACTCTTCTACCTACCAGTCTCTGTAAGTAGATCGTTAATAACCTGCTCTGGTAGGCACTTCTTTCTAATCCATCATCCTGCTGTCATCCGCCTCATCTTAACTCAAGTAGGGACCGTAACTGGTGTTAGGCCTTTGCCACGGGTCACCTGTAGGTATCAGCAGTACGGTTAAGGTTCATTCTACCCCATATTACAAGGTCTCAGCCACAAGTGCTCTATTGGTGCTTGTAATTTATGGTCGTACCCAGAACCAGAATAAGGAGTGGCCACCAATGCCTAATGCGCCAAGATTTTTCTTTCATCTTCCTGTTTTCCTTTGTCGAATAATCTAATTCCCTTACAGACGTAATATTTTTCAACTGTTGCTTGTGAACATGACACACGGGACGGGTTGAACTATTGGCATTTTGCCACCAAGGGTTTAGAAGACCCCTAACATTATAGTGGTCTTCGAAGAGGCTGAGAAATGTTACAATCTGGAACAGTGGTTCTTTACCTTTCTGCCACTATTCCTTCCTAAAAATTAACATAATGCTAAATTCCTCCCCTCCCAAAGAAAGAATAACACTCGCAAAATGAAGGCACTGCTCGTGATAGGAATAAACAACAGATTGCTAGCACGAAATCTGTTACAATTTTATATTTCTATTACATACTGTTCTATGATATTATGTCACTTCATTTCGGCTGGAAGCAAAGGTCAAAGTGCAGCTAGTTTTCGTTACACAAACATGGTAGACATGACATTAGAAAACCAAGAGGCGATTAAAACATATATTACTGAAATACTTTACTGTCCTTACTATTACAGAGATACTGATAATTATCTGCAGCATTACTCCCTTTGTAAATGATAAATTTAAAAGATGAATTTATAATTTAGAAAAACGATAAAAGATAAAAGGTTAATTTGCTGCAATGCAAGAAGGTTTATTTAATCAAATCTGCTGATCCTCCGTTAGATCCAGCCCGCACCCTATCACCCTTTTTATGTCGTTGCTCCTTGGGCCTCTCGACAACATGGCCCCTTGTTCACTACCCTTTATCGTAAATGTGATGTCACTGGTGGAGTGCTCATGCGTTTGCGTTCCTTTTGTCAAATGGGCATGTGATCGAGTTATCACTCTTACCTGCTAGTGTAATTCCTAAAATTTCATAATTGAGAGAAGGCCTTTCTATTATGATCGAGCCTCATTTCAGGGAGACTTTAGTGAAGATCTTCGCTTTCCCCACCTTACCCTTACGAAGGGGTTCCACAGGGGCTTAATAACAGGATTTTTCCGTTGAAAGGCGTAACCGGCTACATCCCCAAATACCAACCGATGTTTCTTTACCCCATACACTACGTTATGGTAACCTCTCGGTTGTCACTTTTTTGTCTATTCCTATCTCCGTAGCTCTTATCATCTTCTAAAGGAACAACTGAAACCGTTCGAAAATGCATACCTAGCGAAGTCTCTTTCACGTCTGTTTGATCCCATCAACCTCGTGTTCCCAGCAGGTGCAAGTACATTGCCTTCAAAGGAGGAACTCAGTAGTATTGTAAAGACAATTCAAAGGTATGTTACTTAACTTACATTAACTAACAAATATTAAGCACTAGGTTTGAGTGCTTAAGCTCACGAAACGAAGAACGGAGTTATCGATAGTTCAAATTCCAGAGTCTTTCCTTGGCTTATTATTTATCCCTGCCGAGACGGGGAGGGGGTTGGCTAGTAGTTAAGCGGTTCTATATATTTCTTGTTATCCCATGAACGACCTTCCCAGTCTTGTGCAAAAGTTTCTGACGTCTCCACAAATTTGGCCGGAAAATGTTTCAGCCATAGCAACTTTTAATCAAGACCTGCTCTTTTCGGGACACCCCTAGTAAATAGCATGTTAGATAGCTGTATAGTCCCAGTTCTTTGTTTCTTATCTTTTGAAGCTAAAACATTAAGCTTGTTTTAGGTTTTATATTTAATAGTATTCCAGACAAGGATTTTTTAATCAAAATTTAGGAACTTATCGACTTCCGGCTAGGCCTCCCGTTTTAAAACTAAACTGATTTTCTTTAGCTAACAGATGAATTAACAATCCAGCCAGTGTTCATGCCTAAGTGATACATATTCACGTACGTATGGTCGTGGATACAGCCGCGGAGCTACTGGGCCCCTGAAAGTAACCCAACCTTGTAAGGGCTAAATTTTGAGGGTTTTATCCCACCTTTCACAAAACAGTGCTATTTTATTTGGAAAGGCACTCTCTTTCCACATCTGTGTGGCTAAGGCTTGTAACTCCTTTCAATGGATAACGATGTTGAATCAGTTTTTCTTCGCAAAGCGTATTCTCTACATTGATCCATAAGAGAGAAAATCCTAACAAAATGAAAGCAACATAACAATAATGGGTCAGTAAAACATAATTCCAGATGATGCGTAGTTTAGGTTTTCTTTACTTGAATAAATAGAGATTGTAGATAGGGCGATGGCCACTTCCGATTTGCGAGGATATCAGGGAAAGCATGGCTCTCAGGAAATTGCATTTATAAAATTATAAAGTCGGTCCTGTGTCGACAAGATAAACCCTACAACATGTATTTTTTCTGTACGATTAGTAGCAGAAACGTGTCGTGAACAGATTGTATTCAACGACATGTTCCAATCCTCCATTCATCCTGTAGTTCCTTTATAGCATGCTTTCGTTCTTTGCTGCGACTACGATTTTACTAAGTAGTATGGTGTTTCTTCTTTTCTGTTGGACGTTGTGCTTTCTTACTAATTCTGGTGTATAAGTGCCACATCTATATTCTACCAAAGTTTGACAGTTAACTATTTACTTAGAAGATATGCCTATTTCAAAAGAATTTTATAACTGAACGTTGGAACTAAGGAAACGTTTTATAAAAAGAATGGAAAGCTACATACGAGATAGCAAAAGCAGTAATGATGGTAGCATAGTGAAATTTTTTATCATCCTAATACGTTTTTAAGTTCATGTGGTATGTTTTACTGCTTTAAGCCAAAATAAAAATCTAATAGAGTATTCAGATATTCCGGTTTTCCCTAAATATTGCACTTGAAATAAGAAGAGCATGTTTTCATGAAAAGTGACTCTGCGATTTTCAGCTCTACCCAAACATACTGTATGTCTTCTTTTGATTAAACATGCCCTTTGGCCATATGAGAAACGAAATACAATCAAGCGGCTGCAGAAGACGAGGCCACCCGGAGCGATAAAATGATCAGTTTAAAAACCTTTTTCATTGAAAACTGAGAAGTGTTTCTTTTCTAGCACACCCTGGTAGATAATGCGCCAGAATTTAACACGCAGGAGCATAGCAACGCATCCTGACTTGTCATGTGTTGTCAAGGTATTTGACCAAAGCTCGCTATTGTGCGGATAATACGACCGCCATTCATGAGTCAAATTAGAAAATTCGGATTGTTTATTTGCACCGACGACAATGGCACTGGCCTGAAGGCAGATGTTTGCTTTGAAAGGCTAATACAGATTCTCGAACAGCCTGTCTTAGTTTATTCCTGAGGTGAGATTTCAGTAACTCAATTTCAGAGGTTGCCTTGACATCTGATTATTTTGTAAGAAATGAAGAACTTATCGGAGTGCTTCCAATACAAATCTAAGTAAATAGGGCCGGTCGTTCACACAAGATAATGACATCCATGCGACAGATGTCGTTTCTGAATTTATTTCTACTCTTGTGATAATGCAATCAAACTGCGCGTTTTTAATTTTACTGGGTTAATAATAATTTTGTTATTTGGTGTCTTGTCCAAACGTCGAAGGGAACGCCTCTGATTATGTGCACAAGGTTAGAAGTTTAAAGGTCTTAAAGTTGACGAAGAGTCAACAGTTCCATTCTGGTTTTACCCTAATAACTCGTCATGTAAATAACATATCTTGATTTCCAGGGTGAAAACACTGGTGATTTGAAGATTTGGGTAGATTGATGAATTTGTATGATAACACATGAACATTTGTATGTGGGTGACAAAAATTACTGATCAACACTTAACTCTTTTCATCCATGAAGCGTGTATGAAGCACATGGCGTTTTACGAGTAAAGGTGCCCATGCCTTTACGAGGAGATGAAATGCCACCGAGACTAGGTGCAAGAGTGTCGATAGATAGTCAACCTAATGGGAAATACGCGGTAGCAACGACATGCTCAATCACTGGCGGTTTGAGAGGGTGCATGGAACTGGGCCGAGTAAGGTTTACTGAACCCTATGACGTCATGCATTGCAAGGCGTTTTAGACTTGATCTTGCTATGAAGTTTCTGGATCCCCAGTCTCTTTTTCCTCCAATCTTCCACTTACTTCAAGGAGCTTAATGTAGACAGATACATCCGTCTATTTTCCCTTAGCATTAAAGTTAAAGGCGGGGTTATGCTCCAGGCCTTAACTCCCCAAAACGTCACTGTTCTCAATACAGTATCTTCGAGAAGCCACCGAAAATGTTTCTACGTACTGGAGTTATCATACATAATGGAATTCCCAGGAGACAGTATGCTATTGTCAACTCTCATTATCTCGAATACTCATTATCTCAAACCTTATCTTAATCGAATCCTTCCGTCCCTTGAACATTACTCACTTATGTTGAACTCTCCATTTTGCGAATACTTGATCCCCCCTCCCCCAAGAGCCCCTGTAGGTACAAGATATCGAGAGTTGACACAAGTTCGTTACTCCATCAAATATTTTCGCTAAACAGGTCTGAGGCAAAGAGGAGGGGATTATTTTGCTCAGCTCCCAAAGCAAGGTGAAAGCCCCTTTGGGACTACTATTTAGCTAATCCAAGCCTTCCTTAATACATATTCAACTACTAGAATTTAGGGAATACTCGAACACTGATAATTTTCAGCCACATTTCAGGTTATACTTCAGTTTCGCCGGGCTGTGCAATAAGGACTATACACGTATAAATTCAAGAAAGATTGACTTTATTTCAGGGAATAATAGCAATAATCAGTTAAAACTCGACCACAATGTACATAAAATGTACGCGAATTCAGATTATCACCCCGTTAGAAGAACCGGAATCCTCACTAACAATTATTGTGCCATTTACTAACTTCGTGATGCCAAATGTTAAAATGGTAATCTTGTCTGTAGGCATATAAGACGCACAGCCTCTACCAATCTTTCTACCCAAACGATCTACCCATGGGTCGTAGATAGCCTGCTCTACTCTCTTACCACGGCTTACTTAAGACTGACACAATGTTCTCCATATGTACGACACCATTGATATCAATTGACATTTCCTGGAAGATTTCCTTCCAGTTGTCTTCATCGAAAGAAGCAGTTACGCTTTTTCAGACTCTATTAAAAATTTCGACAAGATTTTCTCGTTTCTCATGCTGTATATATCTCAACCAGCGCTGTAGGCTATCATTATTGCAAATCCGTCGTTTTCATGGCCTCGATATCCAATAGCAATGGAATAGTGTTCGTTCTTCCTCTCTAGCCTCTGTGAGCATTACAATCAAGACTTCTAATCGTGTTGCGGAACTGTTTATAATCTTTAACAGTGCTAACAATAATTTAAATTAACTGGCCGGTGCCTAGTTTACCGCCCGCAGTGCAATGTTCTGCGATGACTACGGAATGAGTTCTCATTCTATCAGATTATGATTCGGTATGGTATAAGTTAATAAAATTAATTGTACTATCAAGACTGAAATTTCTTTGCTGTAGCTTCAACACGAGACGCACCTTTGAAATCAGTCTCGTATTTAAACATTTCTTATTGATTGTAATAGTTGCAAACAGTAACTTGTATTTGTATTGATTTCTAGCAGGTGTCCAAAGCCTGGGCGGAACGACTTTTTTCGCTCGACTTTTTGATGTTAAATGTAATTGTGTTGTGGTAACCCGAACCGCCGTTTTGCTGAACTTTCTGATAGGTTGTTTACTAAGAGTATGCGGTCTCGTATAGCAAGGGCAAGTGCGGGTGGGTTCAAGGGCCCATCTAGTAACTAGAGCCTTTTTGTTATACAATAATTTTTGCGCAGGACTAATATATCAAAGATCACGTTATGCAGTGTGATATGGAGTTAGGTCGTTTAAAAGGACTACATTTCTCATTTTTGAAAATTCTCATAGATAATTTAGAATGGTGTGGAGTTAGTGTTGTTGACGATTCCTCTTTTCACTCATTATTGATAACAATTTGATGAAAAATTTGATGATTTCGAATGATCTGATTCGCATGGCACAACCTACTTGATTAAAATCATTCGAATGGACACGCAGAAGCCCTTCTCGGTTTTACTGAAAACCCAGTAGTAAAGCATTGTGATATCTGCCGGCATTACAAATGGGGGAATCAAATGAGTATAAAGGTTGCCCGAAATTACGTCAGACTTTATCAGCCAGGTTTTAAGGTCCCAGAGGTATGTCCTCATTTAATTCGACCGAGCTTTGCCCTTTTTCCGGGACTGGACGGATCTCTTTTACCAAAGTACGTCTCTGGACTAATGTACCTTTTTTTTGCTCATTGGATGTAAAAGAGTCAGAATCTCAGGGTAAATTTTCAAAGATTTCCTTTTAATCCTTTCGTATACCACATGAAGAAACGATATATAAACTTTGGGTTTGAATGCGAATGAATAGTATGGCCTACGAGAAGCGCTGGTAATTCCCTTCGGAGGAGCACCGTTTCCACTCCAATTTAACGACATTCTTCATCTGGCATTCATATTTTTTTGTCAATTTTAGCTCGCAATTGTGGGGTAAAGCACTTTAAACTTCCCTTTGACATAGTACTCATGTAAAGTGACCGAACGTAACATTTGAGTGTATTTTTATCAATTTTCTGTAAACAGCGTTGGTTTTAATTCTTGCGTTGTCTCTTTTTAGTGAACTGGGTGTAGCTACAGTTGATGACGAGCTGGTGGTATTAATCGCGAAGAACATTTCAAAAACAGTGCAACTTTATGTCTCGAAGTCAGATCAAATGGTAAGGCAGACGCTTTTCTGAATTCTTGCCATTTGCCAGTGAAACTCGATAACTTTTCTTGCAGTTTACACATTTATTGGTAATGACATTTAAAGTCCTCTATGCCCTCTTCAGTGGTTGACACAGTGTACGATTTTGTGTACAAGAGAGCGGACGCTTCAAAATTTGCCTAACAATAGTTATCACTTCTTATTTCTTTTTTTTTTGTTATCCATTAAATTCCTTTGTTTGATTATTTGTTGATTCGTTGCCTGCAGATTCTCCCTCTCCAAGATTTTTGCTTTTTTCTTTCTATCTAACTTCATGGCTTCCTTTATATTTCTCGTAAACGTTTGTGTTCTCTTTTTCCTTTTGATTATCTATTTTTCTCTTTTTGTGATTTGAGAATTCATTGTAAACTCGATTAGTATAAAGGAAAACGACAGTGAACAAACCACATCATACATTTCGCTTGGCTTTAAACCAAGATGCACCAGCTTAGGTATATCATTCCATGTAAGCAATATCTTTGAAAACGTAATGTCATTGATTGGAAAAATCATCGGTAGATAAACATTGAGCAATTTTTAAGAGTAAACCAGAGTGAAGCCTGTTTTAAGATGCGCTGTACAACTGATCGACCGAGTCGACAGCTTGGCATTGCTCTCTGCCAGACGGATTAGTATTCGAGAGAAAAGGCAACCAAGGATATGTTCATATGTTGGACTTGCTGCTTCGGTTTTTAAAAGTACGTCAAGTAAACTTAAATGACATGTACCAAGAATTTTACAAGGGAAGTAAAGCCACTTAGAAATATTATGCGTAAAATGAAACCAACTTTTGGCAAGAAGGATTGTAAGCGCTTTATTAACAAGTATTACCAGGTGCTCTCCGACGCTTATGTTTATCGAAAATTTCTTCCTGTTTCTGATTTCCCCTTAGCAAAGTGTTCCCAATTTTGAGTAGGGAAGGTGTTTTATTCTTCAACGCTATCAAATGTACGTTATGCCCGTGGATGTTCACGTGAAAGTTACTGTTTCATTCGCGTGCCCGACATGAATACAATTTCTTTTAATTGCCTTGTTTTGGCCACCGTAGCGGTCTCGTAGAGGGATTGCTCCTACACATGCGGACGTTTCACAAGGGTAGTAAATTAAGTGATACACTTAAGTTTCTGAAATTTGGCGAAGTAACTGAAAAAAGGAGAGACGAACACAAGTCAGACAGAGATAAAACCAAAGTAAGAATCAAATTGAACAACATAAAGCAGTTTGCAATCCATATCACTATAGAGTCATAAACTGTGCATTTACGTGCAGTAATAAGAACTTGGTATGCTAAACACGTTTGAAATTGATAGAACCACCGTACTGTGGACATGCATTCTAGGGAGATTGGCGGCTGGTTTGACTTTTTCGTCAAGAGGCTGGAAGCTTCAATCAGCGTTTCGTTACGTCTCAGGAGAATATCGAAGTATCTTCATTGTAACGCCTGGACGTGAAACTGGTAAGGCCATCAATTGATGCTCTCGTTTAAATTTGAACCCATTCCAGAATATGATGGTAGCAAACCGACTATAAGTTGCAGACATATCAAGTAATGAAGACGGCATTTCCTGTTAGTGTGGCGTGAATCACTAAGTTCCGTAGATAATACCTGAGAGACTTGAATGCAATTCAACAAGTGGAACTTCTACGTTAAGACATTTCTATATTAAGAAAAATAGAATTACCGTAACTAAAATGTTTAGGAGGGGGACAAAGATCCTGTTTTCCTTGCATTTCTATCGGTACTAACACTGATTACGTATTTGAACATCGATTTTTGAAATAACAGATTTGAAGGAATTGACCTCGCTTGTTCTTGGAATTTGGCATCAGCATTAGGGGGCAACTGCTCTGGTTGCCCTTGTTATTTTTTAAGAATCATGAACGTATCTTTGGGAGCCATCGAGTTTCAATTTGTCATAACGGTAGGTTGATATCCGTAGCGTTACGGGTCTGATAATTCAGGGCCTATTTATTAGTACACAAGACAAGATGTCGATTCCACTGTAGCTCATGTTACCAAGACGTACATTAGGTATGTGTGGTAAGTGGGGAAGTGTGACTAGAAAAAAATTTAACAATGGTCCGGACATGTGAAGTTGGATGCTAGTCAATAACGAATTGCATGACGGAATACCACATGAATAAGCATCACAGGGATCCTTTACCAATCAAGGATTCGACTGGCTAACAGAAAATATCTACTGCTTTGAGTTGTGATTTTCAAACCTAATTCAAGAAATGCAGTGAAGATGAAATTCTTGTTGACACGTTTAGTCGTTAAACCCTTGTATATAGATGAAACTCACATAGGCGCATTTAATAAGAGGCACCGAAGTGTGTCAGTAAAAAACGACGGAAAGACGGAAAGGAGTTCGTGGAGATAAAATTGGGCTGTGGACCTTTGGTGTGAGTGCCTTAATCCACTGATGTCTAAAAGACACTGGATTGAGCATGTTCTGTCTCAAAGTGACGTCAGTTGCTGGACGCTATTTCAGTCTCCATCACATAAAGCTTATAAACAGTGTTACGTAACATGGAGGACCTTCCCGCGCTATTTTTAACTGTTGGAGGCAAGTACTCGTGACTGCACTTTTTCGCTGTTGGAAAGAATTGGAAACTCGATCCAGTCTTTTTAGAGATCAGTGACTTAACCATATGAAGCGATTTCTAGGAGTGGTACGGAGAGGGTAGTAGTTCAGCGGCTATTTATATGCTAACAACTCTAGGAATATTTATTGTTTAGGTGTGAAACTTGGTTGGTATGTTGATTCGTCTTTTTACTGAAAATAAAGTTTATTTTTTGACATTGGCAGCTATGACGTCATATAAAAGGTCGTGAGTTAGAAAGTACATAAACACCGTTCGAAAGTACATTGTTTGAATAGTATTTTCTATCAACATGTAAATAAACCTTATTTTTTTAGGTGTGAAAGATCATGAACATATAATTGAGTTTGAGGAGCTATTTTATATGCAATATACCTAATTTGTACCCGAAAATACCAGTTTAAGCTAAGGGTTTTAGACATTCCTTGTTGTTTTGGGTGACTCTTCGAAGGGGCCAATTATGACGTCATCATTTAGCAATTTTTAAATTTTTTTTTGGTAAGATTTTCCTGACTAAATGTAAGGAAAAGTTGGTAGGTTTGAAAAGGATTGGTTGAGGCTTTGGTAAGATATCGAGGAAAATGCAGAGCCGCTGGCCTTCTAGCCCCCTCTTCCCCGAGCTAGACAGAGTTAAGGAATGCTGCATAGTATCTATGTTAAATAAATTCTACTTTTAGCAGAGAGTCGCCATTTTTGTAAGTCAGAAATTATTGATTGCGAAGGAAGGTAGACCAGTTATGCCCTCAAGGGTTACCGAATGAGTAGAGCTCTTCAGGTTCCCGTAACTGATATATTGGAAGCAAAACTATGATGTATAGGAGCACCTTGTCTACGTAAAAGTGCCATCGATTTATATTTTTATGTCTCATTTATTTTAATGAAAATCACCTATCAGGTCTCTTTTATAAGATAATAGCGAGGAATCGCGTGCCGAGACCATACTGTTTCCACTGTAGACTAGCAAGAACGTATTAAGTAGTTCAGTCCTGCTTTTTGCAGCAGGTAGGGGCGGGAATCACGTGACATCTGTGACGCTTGTAATGGGAGGGGAGAGATTTGTTAGCGTGACGTCATATTTGAGGAAACTGACAGTCAATGAAAAGCAAATGCTAGACATTTTCTGCTTGTTGACAAGTAAACAACGCTGAAAACATTCATTCGTCAGTGGTCGATATAAAACCGGAGAAATTCTCTAAGTTCTGGTTTTCCAGCACCTGTTAAAATCTTTAGTGTTGTCGTTACGAAAACATAAAGAAGTAATGCTATTTGGTGATGATAAAAGTAGGAAGGGGGAGGTCGGGCTATAGACCTAGAAGTTGTGTCACTTAAATTTTGTTAGCTCTTAAAATCCTAGTGTCGTTATACTATAATTGTCGTAATTGCTTTGGGATGTTAGAACTTTTCATACAGATCTCTTTTACCCTTATAATGCTCTCCCTCCAACGCCAGCAACTGACTCCCTTCTTCGCTCTACCTATCCTAGCTATATTGAGTATTGCTTTGCTTTGCTGTAAGGAGCTGTCTATTCTGAATTAGGAGCTGAGTGGTGGTCTTCCGAAAAATGGTTCAAATTGAAGATAGGAAACGGTTTCGTTGCAAATAACCTCATATGATTATCTCTGTAAAATTTCACTCCCTATATACTTGTGTATTTAATATTGACATCGTTGCTATTGCCCTGAAAACGCCCAAATGTGATCAGAGAATTTCAAAAACATCATTTTATAAGAAAACTCGAGGAATTGATTGTTGTTTGATTGATGGTCAATATCTGGCCAGGGATAGATTTGGTGGCCATCCCAGCCACAAATTTCATGGTAGCTAAGGATAGAGGAGCATTTATTTGCCCTCGACTACTGCCAAAGATCTTCTTGCTTTCTTACATTTAAGTACTTCTACGAAACGGAAAAATTTGTTAAACTCAAATTTTGAAATACTAGGAAAAGGTACGTGTGTGTTTGAAAGATTTTCAGGTATCATGGAGTTCAGATACTTATCTGCCCCTCTACAGCATCCGTTCGAACGTTATAAATCCCAGTTATAATGATTGTGGGTGAAACTGCTAATATTGAAGATGTCGATTTGATGATTTGGATGGGAACCCAGCCCTTCTTCCCTCCAGGAGAATAAGATTTATAATTGTTTTTCATCAAGTGATAACAGAAATTCTATAGACGACGCATCTTTTTCTGTAGTTGATTTATCTTTTAGTAGAACTTATATCATGATATTATCAGAAATACGTAAACTGCATGGATCAAGGTTTTTTATCTGATTTTCAGCCACTTTCAGCCCCCCTTCCGCCCTTTAATTACACGACGACAAAGGGAGTTGCTGCATTAAAAGTGAACAGATATTTGTATCCATAGCAGGCTTCAGCAAGTTAAGAGAACAATGTTTACCTATGGAATAAACTAATGCCATGCACTAGACCTTTGATGAGGATTTAATCAGTGAACAGGACACGAATGTTTTTAACATTTGGTTTTAGATTTCATTACAAACCAGCTGTACAACTTTCATGAACAGCGCCTTCGTAGCAAGGGCGCTCTTACATAGATCTCTGTTGGCTCTTAGAGCGACGGGTTTGGCATAAAAGTAATAGGACAAAGGGGTCATAAAACGCCCCATTATCTATCCTAATTGATTTACAATAACCCTATTTTGATTTTTATGTTCCTGTCTTGTTCACAACGAAGTCCGTTTTGCCTCTTTTTTCACGTATTTTTGGAGAAGAAGCTAGATGTATCGAAATTCCTCTCGCAATATTGTCAGCTTTTTGAAGTAGGCTTACCCTTCTGTTCAAGTGTTCTCGTATATACAGATTGAGCAAGATCTAAGATTCCTTGTACAGTCTCACTTTTCCACCTCTCTTCAATGGAATTTGATATATTTTGAAATGTTCGAGTTATGGTACCGTTTGGAGAATCGGGCGCTCCTTCCGGCTCACTACGCCTACTATGAAATGCGAAATCGGATATCTGTCGTTCGATACTGTACTCATCATCCCAGTCAACAGATCGTCCGTGATTTGATGTACTGGACTCTCGACTGAAAGAAGACGTATGACTTCCGAATCGCGGTCTCGTGTGTCCCTGTGAATCGAAATAGTTATTACTCCGTAAGTCAGGTGGCCCGGATAGAGATTCATTTAACGGTCTGTCCTTGTAGGATGAAGCGTGTGAGCGCTTCTTATCCCACGAGTCCCATTGTTTCATATCTCGACGTTTACCAGTCACACGCTTTTGGCCTAGAACATCGCGCGTGTTCGCACGCGGAAGAGTAAATGGCACTTCGTAATGGCCGGAGTCACTATCATCCAAGTACGTTTCTCTACGCGGCAATTGATCTGTATTGGCACCATGTGCCTGATACTCATCACGTGATTCACCTCCAGAATGAAGTCTTCCTGTCGAAATTTCTTTATGGAGTCCTTTTGTGTGATATCTATGTGCGTTTGGTATGTGATGGATCCCTAACTGCGACCTACTGATTCCTTTTCCCTGTTGATTGTCGGACTGCCTATTCAGGAGAGGACTACGTCGTTTCTCGTTGACAGTTTCGTAAACTTGAAGCTTTCCTTTCAGGTCATCATAGTTCTGCCTGCCATTATACCCCTCCTTATCCTTTTGCTCGAGACTGTCTTTAATGGTGCCAATCTCTGCACTACAAGTTTGATTGTCTGTGATTTCTGAATGTTGACGGTGACGCCTGTCAATATACGGTAACCGCTGTCCATGACAGTCTGTGGAATCCGTTTTAGCTTCCGATCGCGGACTCGATTTCGATTTTAGTGTTAACTCACTTTCATGCTTGTGTGTAGATGCATTAGCTCCAGATGCCCAGTCATACAAATATACATTAGACGAATTGCTTCTTAAGCTGAGTGAGTCAACTTCTTCGTATACTTGTGACGTTGAGGGGTATCGGCAGGCACTAGAAACATCTCGTGTGTTTTCATGGGATTGGTACTCGGCCCTATCTATGGTCCGTATACTCTTGGGTGGATCTGTAAGAAGTAAAACCGTGAGCATAGATTTAGTGACGTTTATTGTTAGAAATGGATGATGAGCATGCTGTATCGGGAGGCTGATTTTCTAACTAAAGAGGGAATGGTACACTCGCTAGGAAAGTGAAAAGTCGCAACTTAGAATGGTTTTATGTATGATGGAACAGAAAGTCAGCTTGTCACATTTACTGCGAAATTGATTCTATTTCAACAGCCGCGTGGCTAGGAACGTCTGTTTGTTTAAGATCGTCGAAATAAGCAATAAATAGAGAGACGATTTATTTCTGTGTTAATAAGAACTTGAATAAAAATAATATGGCAGCATATACATCAACCACTTGTGAATTGGCACTGTAAGTATGATACCAGATTGGTCTTGGAAGTTCTTATTTCGGTAACTCGATTGTAACCTGGAAAGTTTTTTTTGTTAGGTTGGTCATCAAGTAGATATAAATGTAGAAATTGGTGCAGGGTTAGTAATTGATGTATTGATGAAGATAATGTTATGTCAACTTGGATAAAAATATGAATGTAAATATAAATGGAGAATGAATACATTCTAAATACACTGAAATAGAAAATATATTATTAGCGGGATTCGAACCTGGTACTCGCATACTATTATCTTGTGCTCTATTTATTGAGCTAGACAATTTTTATTCTATCCAATATATCTGTCAATAGTCAATCCAACAAGCCTTGTTAGGTCACGTGACGTGACCGCAGAGAGTTTAACAAAAATTTACACACGGAGGGAATTTCAACTGTTCAGTTTTGAAAGTTACTGGAGAAGATAGAAAATTTTGGACCACTGGGATTCGAACCTGGTGTCCACGCAGTGGTGGCGTGCGCTCTATGAGCTGAGCTACATTAAGCTTCAAAGACAACAAATTATGTGTCTGTATCTAACATGGCGACTAGAGGTATGAGTGGTGATACGAATTTAAAACCTGAGATAGTGAAGGTCATTGGATATTCAAAAGCGCAAGGCTGCTATTAATAAAAGCGCAGCTCGCTTAAGGATTTCGTTTCAAAGGTAGATATTAGGGTACAATAAAAGGTGCCGATGTAGATATGGATCATACGTCTTAGTGCTTTGTCATCAATACGGTCATGGGTGTGCATTTCAAGCAATTCCGCTTATTCAACTACTGGTTTCTTTCAAGTATATTTTTCAGAAAGTAGTAATTGAAAAGTCTGATTTCATTTTAGTCAGTACAAAATAGCTTTTCTATGTCCAAAGAATTAAGCATAGCGTGGACAACAGCGAAGCAAGAGAAGTTTAATGTGGGATTAAATAAAAATAAGAATTGACTTTCTGGGATCTTGACATTCCGTCTGAATTGATGAATTCAGTGGTTGCGACAATTGTCTGTGAGGCCGACATGGTCAATGATATTCCAGCTTCGAAGCAGCTAGGGGTAAAGGAATGTGGTTATTCCCGCCCTGAATGATGATCTTTATATATACTGCTTTTGTTTAACACTACAAGAGGGCTATTTTTATAAATGTTCTATAAACTTGTGAGATGACAGGTCTTTAAATAAGCGTTTCGGGGAATCATACAGTTTAATCTCCACTATTCGAACCTCGATTTTTCGAATCTGTATTATTCGAACCTTTATTATTCGAACGTAAAACTGGGGCAATATTTCCTTTTATAGAATCAAATTCTAAAGAAACTCATGTTTCTACTGATTGAAAAACACAAACACATATCTTAAAGTCCCGAATATAAGGCCGGCGCTAACAAGCTTTGTGAGCCGTTGTATTTGCGCCCATATTCGGCTGGCCTATATACGAAGCAGCTTATTTTCGTAGCGCACCTATTCTTTGTAACTAAATCTACATATTTTTGATAAATGGCGTCAGAATTGTTACTGGCCTTTCACGTACGAATCGTCCTACACTGGGAAAGTAGACTAGAAACCCACAACACAACAACTGATACTAAACTTTGTTTCAAATATGAATATGGACCGTGGGCTGATATGACGGGGCACTTTTCCCCGGACGGATTTATGGATAAATAAGTAGGGGCACTTTAGGGGCATTATTCACGAAATTTTGCGTGATATTTATTTGAGTTGAAAACGACTTAATCGTATGTCTTTGTGTGACGGCGGAATATACCACGATACAGCTTTTCACATTGAATATTTTCGACGCTGCGAAAAAAGTAAAACCTAACCTTGTTTCACCAAGTGTACGTATTTCGTTTGGCATATCAACCGTGATTTGGAATTCAGGCTACTTTACATGGAGCCAAAGCAAGTGGGCAGCTCCTACGTGATTATCCTATTCTTCGGCATATTCGAATGCCTGTCCGTTAATCGAGTAGTAATTATTCGGGTAATCGAGGATGCGTTCTAGTTTTGTTGAAAGGAGTACCATCGAGAATAGAGGATTCGAAAATATCAAATTTGAAGAGATATTAGAGAAAAGTGAAAGTCTCACCACCGAGATTCAACCCACTATAGATCCCTTGCTAGAGCAGTGAGCCGCAATTAAAGACATGTATTTTGTCTTTACAGTTCAAAATACTAAGTACCTGTGCAAATATTAGTCCAGCTGAACAGTGTTTCTTTCCAGTGCAAAAATACCATATACTTTTTTACCCAAATTGATTTTTTTGAAAAGCTAGTTATATGTTTTTGCAACAGGAAAACAAGTCAATGGAACACTTACCATAGATTTGTGTGGAACTCGCTGGTTTGGTAGCCTTTGTAGGTTCGTATCGAACTGGCTGTCGGTTTACTTCATAAGGGTTATCTGGATCGTTCACAGGCCTATGGTTTGCGACCTCGCCATCAATTCGGTCTTGAGTCTTTGCTACTTTTTTCCCGTGGCCGTTACATCCAGTAAAAACGTTCTTCGTCGTTTTGTATTTTTCACCTGGAAATAAAAAAAAAGACTTGCACAATATAGTGTACATAAATGATGATTTGAGCTAAGGTCTACACCCTGAGGGACCCTTATAGGCCTCAGGGTTTAGCGAGTTTTTAGGGATCACTTACAATTTGTCTGATCTAGGTAACGAATTGCCACCTGTAATCAAGTAAAAGAAATGGTGGAGTTAATGATACCCACACTGAACGGTTCCCTATGCATTAAATACTAGAGATGCACTTCATAAAGTGGCCAGGGCATTTCCGGGGCATTTTAGGTTCTTTTTTACCTGGAGGGTAGCCGCGCGAGAAAAAATGCTGCCGCTCTCTTACGTATTGAACAGATCAATAGACGTCGTTTGTTTTGTTGTTGTTGTTTGTTTTTGAATAATGAATATACCACAACAAGATTCGTTATATTTCCATTGATGTTTATTTTATATAGAGAATGGATATGTTAAACGGTACAGATATAATCATGCTGGAAAGGCCATTCTCTCTAGCCGTTAAACCCTTATCAGAGAATGTGAAGACAAGCCCAAACTTTTCATTATTTGCCATGTTCAATGGCGACGTCTGTCACAATCTAATTTTTAGCTTCGAAATTTTCTACTTTGTTCCCTCAACCTTCTATTGCTTCCCTAGATTCGGCTTATATTCTTGCGAACGTCCTAGAAAAGGCTACCAATGAATTCTACCGCCCTAATTCTATCGTTGTTATATGTATGTAGTAATATCTAGTGTTGTTAACTGATATTTTGTTTCCAAGAATGTTTCTAGATATTTTGTCTTAGTGCTTCTTGAAACAATGATGCTCTGACTACAAAATAGGAGGTATTTAAACACCATTCTTTCCCCACTTTGATTTTATACGAATACGAAACTTGTTTTAGTTTATTTACATCAAAATTTCTGCGTTAAAATTTCCTACGCCGGAATTAACTCTAGCGTTTTACCGTTTGCTAGGATAGTCTCTTATGTTGAGGGTGCGGTGACCACGCTAACATTAGAGCCCAGGCCACCTCCGGTACTTATCGTGTATTTAGGTGAAGGTATATAATTCAGAAGGTACTTCGTCCCACGTTGTGATTGAGAATGGTTTGACAAATATCTGATTACAGAAGACCAGTGTGGTGTTGTTTCTCGCACCTATATTAAAAGTCTATATGCGCGTATGGTACAGAGTATGAATCAAACTGCATATTTTCCGTAGACATCGGTTAGTTTAAGGGTAAATGGATCACTGTCCAAGTGAAGATTACCGTTGCCCCATAAACTTTGATCAATAGAAAGATTAGTGATATGTAGAGCACAATCGGATGTCAGAAACAACGGCTTAATAAGTTTTGTTGTTGGAGTGCATGCCCGAAATTAGACCCAGCCTCAGTACAATGTCTAATAAATTATGGGATGCCCGATAAGGTATGTTTACGGTACGAAGATTTACATTTGTATACAACCACTCGTCAGTGGCGACATAGCAAAAATAGTTGTACAGACAAATTCAACCAATATATTGCTTTAGTTAAGAGAATTCCACAAACTTCCAGCTGTTCATTTATCGACCACGACGTAGGTTTCCGATAAGTTGTTGAATTCTGTCTTTTTCTAAGATCGTTAGGCTTCAGCTAAGGGCCACGTCTGTCTTTGTCGGCTCATCACTCAAAACTTTAAACAGTAAAAAATGGCGTTTGGACTACCACTGTTGATTCTGCTTCAGTTTGAATAACGCCCTCTTGTACCAACTGAAGGTGGCATAACGGATTACTACCTGAAGCAGAAAAAATCGCTGTTGTTTGTTGCTGTTTCCCCTTAATGCATCTTCTCTGGTAAAAAATATCGGCAAGTAGTGCATTTGTGTTTGAGCAGGTCCTTTCTGGGTTTTAGAAAGCGAAGACTGAGGTAGAATACTATTCTCTCGAATTGATGATACTAATTGAAATAATTTCTTTTTTGTCGTCATTGCTATTTCTTTCACATAGTTACACAGTAATAAGTGTGAACTTCTATCTTTTATTTTCAACAGTGAAACAGTACATTTAAGCAGTAATCGTAATGTCACCCTATTAACATGGTCATTATTTTCCCGAAATTACAGTTAAATGTTGGATATAAAGTCAAAACTAAAAGGAAGTGAGATATGCGAAATACAAAAGATGAAAGCTTAGTGCTAACTACTACCCTCAAAACAAACAGTCGTGCTCCCAGAAACCTGCGATAGCGATAAAACAAAAACCAAAAAAATAAGCATTTTTTATTTTTTATTTTTTAACTTCTAAGTTTCTCTTACGTCATTTTCTAGAATACAGAAGTCAGATAATTATAATGATGATCATGCAGATATACAGGGCTATTTCAGATATCATTTATGCTTCGTCTCCGTAAATGAATAAAAGGAAATATATGGAAGCGAATAAATATAAACAAATATAGTATCTTGAACCTACTGTCATAGAGATTAGGCAAACAAACAAACAAACAAATTTGGTTCTGGAATGACTCATCCCATGTGCCCGTTACCCCTTCTTCAGCTTATGGCATGTAGTCGTGATGAGATTGTAACCCGTTATGTCACATGCCAGCTTACACGAGCTTTGTAGAAGACCCACGGAGTAAATTATTCCATTCCCTTAAAGGCCGTTGTCACGATTCTGTAAATGTGTGTTGAGCTTGGACCCCTTTCTGCACATAGCCTTCTGTACCGTAACTTAACGGCAAAAGAGTAAGGTAACCAGTTTGCTGTCGTCGCTTGAAAGGTCAGCGAATGTTGCATGTGGCTTGTCAGCTGTGATGCCAGCGTTCTTGTTCTTCGCCTGATCTGGATACCACTTGTTCTTTAGTTTTAAGAGTCTCAACACGTGTGCAGGATAAGCTTAACAAGTTGGAAGAATGGATCATCACAGTGTCGACGACTTCGAGGTGATTACGTTGTCTGTAATTGCAAGGTTGGTGAGGAAATTATCACAGTTAGTAAGATTGAACGTTGGGCTAGGCTTGTCCGTTTACGGGCCGGTCGGGATCAGGTAACAATCGATATTTGTTATGCTGGTGCTGTGATTACAGAGTTTAGCAAGATATTGGCAAATATTGATGGGATGGATGATTGAAATAGTGAGAACTTATGAAAGTTGTGGAGCAGTGACAGGAAATGATTATGCAGGTGCTGTTGTTTTTTATTATCTTCAGATGAATAGGTCTTAATTAGCAGGCACTGGGTTGTTTTTTATGAAAGGTGTTAATACATGTTATACGGAAATACAGGAGATGACCCTGTTTTTCATATTGAAAGGATAGTTGGTGGCTAAAACCATTAACAGATCAGGCTGAAGCAGGTACATCTAGTATATTATCGGTATTCCCCATTAAATGTTGGTGCAAATGATAAATGTCTTTTGTAGCTTGTCCCGGAAGTAACTGCAGTTATGGGGAGGATGGGCCGGTAAATTTGGTCCTTTTGAGCACTAATTTGTTCTCTTCAATTAAACCTGGATCCTAGTTTGACATTGCAAAGGGCCACGTCAGTGATCACTTGTTCCCTTGATTCTAACCCTGCAACTACACCTCTGCTTGAAAGTCAGGGAAATATTAAAGATGTACGTTAACTATATCCGTAATAACATTTGGATTGTATTTACATTCAGCCCTTTCCTAATAAGACCTCACTGCATGACTAAGCCATTAATTATCAAAAAATGTACCTCACTCATCGATGTAAGTAAGCCAAAGTAACTAATGTAATCAGCTAACGTTTGTAACTGTTTTTATTTTCCTGATCTACTAAGCTATGTAAATTAGCCAAGGTAACAAACCGAAATAGCTAGACATCCGATGTACCTGCCCTATCAAACCTAGCTCGCTACCATATGTAACTAAGCAAAGATCACTTATTTATTTACTAATTGACTAACCAGCTAATCAAAAGTATTTATGTTTAAGAACGTCAAGATAATTTTGTAACCATTCTCGTAGTTTATATCTGCTCGTTTGACTTAAAGTTTATATGATTTGCCTCCAATACATCGGTGTTGATATTGCTACCTTTACTGTACCTTTTGCTTATATACAAATTGATAAAGGCACTTGTTAGCAAAGGTATGATCACTTCCTTAGACGTAAATCTTTGTGGCTGGTGAATACTGCTAATGAGAGCCTACAAAGGATATCGGTTATGAAATGAATACAAATTGCCAGAATGCTGCTACGGGTCTTTAATAATTTTTTTTGCACATCCTAAAGTGAAATGCCAACTTGCAATTAAGCTAAGTAGAAAATCAATCTGAGCACCACTGTTAATTTTGTAGCTTGGGTATTGTACAGTCCCTTTTCCCGTATATTTTACCAGATGTTTGATTTGAATAGGGCAGCGCCTTTAAGCTCAAAATTTCTAGAATACGTACATAACAAACTCTCGACAAAAAGGATTGAAAACCAGAGCTTTGTGTAATGCTAAGTATCATCTGTCGTACAAACAGTTGCAGTACAGTAAGTGCAGACTGTCGCAATAAGAACCTTTCACATTTATATTCATAGAAACGCTCGCCTCTTGTCTGGTTGCAGCTCAAGAATTGGAAAATATTCATGGCCATCTGCCCGTTTCACAAAATACAGTGGTTCATTAAGTCCGAAAATCATGTCGATATTCACGTAGTGCTGTGTTTAGGCTTATCTCGTATTTCCGCCTGATTGCAAAAACATCATCCAAACCCGATGGTCCATTGCTATGGGATTGAAAGTCAATAGACCACGCCGTTTGTACATCTGACGTGAATATAAACATTTTCAAGACTTCGTTTTAAGCTACAACGCGCCAACTCTGATACTCAGGGAGGACTGTCCTGGGGCTTGTGTATTCAGAACTGCTGTGGGGCTAACGGGGTTTTGTTGTGTTTGTTTGCATGAATTAACAGATTTGAAGAGACTACGCATTCGATACATGGGCTGTTGTACTCCTTTTGCTTTGATACAAGAGCATCCAAAAGTTTGGCTAGGCACACTTCTGCCTTAAGAAGTAGCAGTTCCCTCAAAAGAACTTTGGTCCACTGAGTTTAATTTAGTTCTGTTTGTATTATATACTAACAATCGATACGGAAAGAAACGATTTCAGACCAGGCTATGATTCGCGAAGTTTATCTCTAAGTCATAGCGATGAGATGGCCCGATATAGAGAATTACTGCAGAGACAACTAAGGACCGTCTATCATAGGATAGGCTACGAGAGGACAACTATTTAGTCTTATCGGGTTAGCCTTACATGTGACTTCTGTAGACCTAGCCTTAAGGGAGCGGGGTTGTATTTTGGAAGGTTTTACTCTTTGGTTCAATGATACGCGCTTGAAATTTTATGTTTGGGTGCCAAATGTGCTATCTCGGCAAATTTGTTTTACGGATGTCTGCACCATGTTTGAAGAAATGAAATTGCTGCCTATTTTAATTACGAGTTTGAAGAAGATTTGCATTTCTTGGACTGTTTTCAATTTCCTTTGTTTCCTTTTCACCGAACCTGTTGAAATATGTAGAAACTGTTTAAATCAGTACAATGTAACCATAGATGCCGTTACAGCTGTAGATACCGATTGAAACAAGAAGGGCATATTACGTGTATATAACATTTGGTTTCATATCGTCACAAAATTTTAGCACTGTACCGTAAGGACTTGGATATGATGAACTCAATACATAGGTGGCAGCATATTAGGCACTCGCGATACCGGGCAAGATTGAATCAAATGTATTTTTTTGTTATCCATTTCTAGAGTACAGTTCTTCCTTGCTTCCTTCCGTCCTTGCTTCCTTCCTTCCTTCCTTCCTGTCTTTCTTCTTTCTTTTCTCTCTTTCCTTCTTTTCCATTTTTCTTTTCTTCCTTTCTACCTTTCTTTCCATTTCTTTTTTCTTTTCTTTCTGTTCTTTTATTCCTTTCTCTCCTTTTTTCTTCCTTCTTTCAGACTTACTTCCTTTTTTCGCGCCATGATGGACATAAGACATGAGAGATAGTAGTTATGTCATGATGACCACAAAATTTCATAAGAGTAAGCAAAATAATGAGACTTACTTCTTTTTACCCATCCCATTATTGCATTGATTTCCTCCATTGCATTGGAAATAGACGTAAAAACTGTCGAAACGAGTGATAAACCTATCGAAATATACATTGTTCGTAAAAACCACAGACCCTTTTCGTACGATGAATCAGGAGCTTTTCCATCATTCGGTACCAGCTCTCCAAACCCTATAGTTGCCAAGGCAACGAAACAATAATAAATGCTATCTACATAAGTCCAATCTTCTGTAAAGCAATACAGTGCACCACCAATGAAGAGCATGATAATCATCAACGCCACTGAAACAATCATAACTTTGATGTTCACGTTTGATACATTTTTTCTTCGGAAACAATTCCTACTTATTTTATAGATGAGATGACATATTCCTATACTAATGTGTTCTCCAACTGATGCAAGAGCGAGGATATTAAGAGGAATTCCAACCAGAGCAAACATAATTAGAAAGATCCGTCCTCCTTGTGTTTGCGGTGTAATATGACCATACCCTAGAAAAGGGGAAAAGATAAAGTAAACAATACTTAAAAGCAATAAGGAGAATCTGGAATAATTGTTAGAAAACCAAGTCCTTCGCTGCTTTCAACGTATTGTCAGACTTCAATATTCTCCATTTGCATTGCAGACAACTAAAAACGCATGTATTTTGTTAAGTCGCACCGTAATGGTACAGCTTAGTGAAAATGGGTTCTTAAGATCCTAAACGAAATACACACTCGAGATATTCCAACAGCCTTCCGACATCTACAATCTATTACTTAGAACCAAAATACAATTCTACAAACTACACCAACCATCCCTGAAATTCAAGCACCATCTAATCTAAAAGCGTCATACAACTACTTTTATTCACTATGTACAATAGACAAGATTTAGCCAATCAAAGAGAGACAAATATACTAGACATAAGTTGACGAAGGAAGATGAATAGGGAGAAACAGAAAAGTACAGCAGACACACGTGAAATTGCAACATACAAAAGCAACATTACATATGATCAGCACATGACAAATACCAAGAACAGAAACAAACAGTAACAGAACTAGTAAAATTGCAGTGTAGTACTAAATGAGGAGGGGAATGACCGTTGCTATACTATTCCTTTTTATTTTATTCTATGGTGACTCAATGTGTTTAAGAAGATGTTAGAGGTAAGGGATCATGATGGCAACATACTTTAAATTTTCCGCTATCTTTTAATGTTTATAATGTAAGGTAATTTGCTCCTGGTAGTATTATTATCTTCTTAGAATATCTTTTTGTTGAACCTGCAGACCTTATTAGTTTATTCAAATACCACTACTGATCTTGATTGGTACAAAATTGATGTCTATTGCGTACTTCAAGTTCTGACTGACTCTGTCCAAAACAATGTGATGTAAATTTGGGTGTTGTTCTTGAGTTTTGCTGAGAAGAGCATCGAACGAAAATCGTTTTTCCGTAGCGGAAAGGTTCCACTGTTTCCAACAAGTTCTACGCCCTATGCAATTTATTAGCTGTGCCATACTGGGAGTTGACGAGTTTCATTATTAGATGAATCAAACTTTACAAAAAAGCTGTTATCAGAATCACTCCGTTCAGTAAGAGTTAACGGACAATTTCAATAGAAGGAACGTCATGTTACTTACGGTTTTTAAATGAGTGATCTCTGATGCAATAAATCGTGAGCCGTTCACATTTTATGGTTCTATAAGCGTCATAGATTCTGGTCCGATCTGATTTTACTTAGACTAGTTGTCCTTATTCCAAGGTCATTTTCAGAATGATGTATTTTTATAATCTGTAAAGATTTACTGGTGATCACTCGTTAGTTTGACAACGTTCATGTCCCTTATGCTTTCAATAACCACCTAATGCACTACTCAACGTATTGTAGGACTTATTATCATAGTTGAAAAGACGTCCTGAAAAGCACGATTGATAATGATGTAACAATATCAGAGCTTAGATTAAGATATGCGTTGCCATGTTTCAGGATTCAGACCTTATCCAAGGGATTTTAACCTCCAGAGGAGTGTTTATTAAAGGATGCAGGCTACCAGAGTTCACAGCAGGTAGAAATTTTGAAGGCAACACAGCTGCTTGCTTAAATTAAAGCTATCCACCAATGCAGTGAAGCTTGTACTAGCCTATGAATTTATCAGTACAATAATGACTACTTTAAGTCGTGGATTCATGTTGCTTAAGGGTTTCGTCAGACACTGGTCACATCAGTCGTCTGAAGTGAAAGTAGAACAATTTGGCCAAAAAAGTATAAGAAATGCTAGGATAAGGACAGGTTGTTACACATAGCACCCGTATGGATGCCCCATTTTCGATCACTCATGCTACTGAGAAACATGTAAGCTGTAAACAAACTATTTTGCCGACAGACCACAAGTTTCCTTATTTTTTGTTTAGCAGCTCTTCATAGTGGTAAGATGAAATGGAGAGCGCGCGTTTGCTAATACTTGAAATATATTCTCTTGATAATTATCGGTACTAGATTACTTTTCAGTCAGATGTTGCCCTATTGCCGAGTCGTTTTTCAGGGAGATGGAGTTAGTTTTGCAAACACAACTAGGTAAAATTTTCGATGACTTGTTACATTTGCTTGAGACAGCTAAGACATGTTGTGCGATTCTGTCCTGCAGTCTCGGTGACGTACGTCCTATATTGTCATAGCAGCGTTAGCATTAAATATAAACAAAATCGCACGATGATATATGAATTTCTGAATTTTATTCCATTCTTTAATACTCTTATACGTCACCTATCTCATACGTCACTTGTAGAATTGACTACTAACTTTGTTACTGACTAAGCTTTCATATATTTACTAATTGACTGCTATCTTTTGCCCATTACAAGGATTGCTTGCCGTACGAAACTTTATTGACTTGACTGACGTGGTATAAATAGTTAAGATGATTTAATGGTGTCGCATCCGGGTGTAAATAAATCCATACACCGTCCACTTTAACGAAAATTGTGAAGTGTTGTATTTTTCAAAGGTGCAATGAAACTTGACAAAAGAAGGTTAGATTAGGAGACTTCTTAGGGTCTCAAACCGGCTGATATTTCCTAATACTGTTGGGGATATCAACAGAAACATAAAGTTGCTTAATCGCCCTATCTGTTCCCGGCGACTTTGGCTTGCCCTGTTTTGTCTGCCTTTCTGGCACCAGTGAGTTTCATTCTTTTGTAACTTTATCACAAATCCAACAATGTTATCTACTACGACTGTAATGAATGCGGAAAGTATGTTTAGAAAACAAACCACTCTGTATAAAATACCCATTGACATTGTGCAAGTCTAACTTTAAACCTATATTGAAGTATCATAGTATCACAGGAGGGTCTTTACTGATATCGATGTCCTCGACGCCTTTCATTATCAAACATTGAGACAACTATCAAAACATTTGCCTTTCCAAATACGATATCATGTTTAGAATTTTAGCGACGGAGAAATGGAAGATAGTGATCAATTGAGGCACTAGAAGGGCGACTTGCCATAGTCAGAGGGCAATATCATACTTAGATTCCGTCTTTCACAAATTTTTCGAGGCGCTTTGCAATTCAAAATATTGATTCATATTACATATGGTGTACCTTTTGAAAAGAAGCGCGTTTAATTTTCGAGGAAGTGACATTAACCTAAGGTGAAAATATGTAACCGAAAGAATCTCGTTTGCAGTTAATTTAGATCGCTTAAGTGATATTTTGATTGCCTTGTGCAAGGAACTGTAAAGGCGTTTTAGCTTGTTTTTGCAATATCTGTAGACTGACAATAGATGTTCGTAAGTGTATGCTCATTCCAAAAGGATTAAATAGTTGCAAAGCAGGAGCTTATATTATAGAACGTGACTTTCCGTGCAGGGAGCTTCTAAATGTGCTGAGAACATGACCTAGTATTTCTTTCTGGCACATAAATGTTTTACGTATTTACTAAATATCAAGTTACTAACTCGTAGAATGAATCTAAAGGCAGGAAAATTATTTGAAATATTAAACGGTAGTCAGTATGTAGCCAGTGTAAACCAGTTGTAACGTGATCATGCTTGCCTATGTAAGAATTATGTCGTGCGGTTGTATGATGAGCACGCTGCAGTTGTTTCACTCTGTTTAAGTGGATGCAGAGAACCGGAATAATTTAGGCCATTTTAAACGTCAGAAAGATACAGCAGTATGGAAAACGATATAATATTATCCAGGTCACGAGCTCCGAAGGAAGGTCGCTCTCCTCCCTCTGTGATGATACGTATGTTTTAGTTCTTGTTGAGTCAGAAAGATGCTTGGTGGCTTCGAAATTCGCTCATGTGAAAGATATATCATTAGTTCTAGAAGTGAGAAGGTCTCAGTAAAAACAACGAAGTATCTACTAATGACTAAGGTTTGGAGACCTCCCCGTTAGATGATGCACAGACGTTTTCAAGTTGAGAGGAGCATCACATATAGATAACAAGCAGTGTTCAAGATACCAAACGAAGATGTTACACGCCTCTGTTTAAATCCATCAATAAGGAGAAAATATGAGAATTAAGATAATGTAACGATGATTATGGTGAGAATGATGACAGTGTATAAGCGAGAGATAAGGGTAATGGTATGCTATGATACAATCGGTGCCTATTACTTATACTACCCTAAATGTTGTTGTAAGGTGTTAGTCATCAATAGGGGTTGTTTCCGCGATCACCAGCGTAGAGTTAAAAACAACCGGTCTCCAGATCAGGCTGCAGACAAATATGTTCACCTTGGTAATACTGCTACATTGGTAATGCGGAGGGAAAGTGATGACGTCACAAATCAAAAGTTTTAGGAATGTTACAATATTCCATATATTCCAATGACTCCATATATCGAAAGGCAAGCTTTGAATAGGCTGCTTTCCAAAGTAGCAGACCTGTAGTAAATATAGTGTTTCAACTAGAGGCGTGTGAACCTCCAAAATCTCTGGTCAAAACTCTGTTAATATTCCTTGGTTCCTTAAGTTAGGAACCAGCATTAAACAATAGGGTTTTGTTGGAGAAATTCAAAACTTTGAAAGCTGACATCTACGTGTTGGGAAAGGGTGTCACTCTCAGTTTTGGCCATTGACGTTCCCACTAATGGGGTAACATGAAAATTGAGTTTTTTTCTCTTTCTTCAAAAATGTTCAAAGTCCTGACATCACACTTTCCCACCGCATTGTATTTACCACATATTTGAAGTGACAAAGTTTGAAAATATTTGATAATGCTGTTTATCTGAACCCTCACTTTCATGACAGGGAAATTTTGTGTGATGAAGTCTTGCATGAAAATGATATGAAATTCATCATACCATTAGGTATACAAAAAGCTATTGGCGTATATCATAATGTTTAGAATATTCAACAGTCTACATTTGGCTCCTAGTAGATAAAATTAGCCTTTCAGGACAGCAGAATGATAGTCAATAACTTGTTTATAGTAAGATTCGGACACTTTTTTCGTTTGACCATAAATGCCCTTTAATAGGATTGCACATGGTTACTGACATTTTATATTGACAGAAGACGTTCGTTTTGTTGCCGTATATAAAAACAAAACCTGATATGTTCACTTTACAAGATTGAAGTCATTAAATTCAAGATGAATAAACGTTGACATGTACAGATATTTCAATGGCATTTGTTTGATGGGCAATCTGATGGTCTTATTCCTCATACTAAAGGTTAGTCATCAAGTTGTATTGAGTGTTATGAGGTCACCATTACGACGTATTTACACATCAGTATTCAAAAGTATTGGAACTGACCTAGCTATATCTTCTATTAATCTCAAATCGCATTACAAATCGATTACATGATAATTTATCATGCCATGCCGGTGTAGAGACTTTTCCTAGCCGCGTTGAACGTCGAGATGATATCATTTGGCACCAAAGTATTGTTGGTATTTTGATTGAAACTGGACGGTCTGGGAGTCTTAAATGTTGTTACTTCAAACTGGAAAATAAATGGATAATGACCTGGACTTCTGATAGGCTACTTAAGGTCGTGCAACGGATCTGCATTTGATATTATCTTCATTTCAAGAATTACGTTTCTTATTGCAGACAAGCATATGGATGATAAACGACATGGACTCACCTTATGTAGCCTGGTCAAGTTTATACAGCGTGTTTGCATTTTATTGTTTTTTCAAAATGCTTCGCTGGGTTACATAGGTTAAATTCTGTTGGGTAACACATTTTGTCAAGGACTGTTTCGAGAAAATGACCGTAAATGAAAATGATAGGTGTGAAGTAAATAGAATCGTTAGAGAGGTACATTCGTAAGAAGGTGATAGACTTCGACCGTGATTAATTTGCAAGTTTGGTATCATTCGTCTGAACAAATGGGAGATTATTTGTAAACTTCTTTTTGTAGACAAGAGGATTGATTAGGTTTTTAAATAGTTACAACATGCAAAGGTTGATAGGAGAACCCTAAAGGAATTCTCCAGGTAGAATAGCTTGCTCGTGTTAGGTTTCAAGTAGATATTGCCAAACAGCTTAAGGCAGTTTTAGCCATGGCTAACTTGACCTTGCTGGAAAAACTAAGTAAACCTTTTGATCCCCTGCGTCCGATTGCTGAGCTTGGAGGCACTATCCGTGGCTTGTTGGTGTAGTTTAAGAGGTTTTATTTCTTAATCTGTAATATCTGTCATAAGGGCAATACGTATCAAGACGCGTCTTTCCTGTAATACTGTGTTTGATTCAGCTATCACTCGAGCATCTCTTGTTAGATAAGTTCAGTGCTGTTCGACTGCCGTTGACATTGGGATCATGTTATGCGAGAAATGTGGCTGTGAAGAGCTACGAATGACCTAACGACGTGCTATTGATTCCATGATATTTTCGCTCGTCAAGCCTAAATCGTCCCAATATCGTCCTCTAATCTGTATGACTGTATTCGATATCTTACCTTAATTTCATGGCAGCGTTGCCAAGCGCAGGTATGTCAACGTACACTCTCACGTAGATGTTATCGGTCATCATCATTCAGTGTCGTTCGATTCGAATTCCTTCGTGCTCAACGAACATTCTATTTTTAACCTTATGTGAAAAAGTCGTTGTCATTGTTTTGTATTCCTCATGGAATTGGCATCTGTGAAAACCGAAAAGTTGACGAAAGAAGGATCACTATGCGACGAATTAGTTTTCTTTCTACATTTCGTGGAAGATTTTGGAGTGGAAGACAAACATTCAGAACAGTGAAACGTATCGCAACACAGCGAACAAACGTTAGATACGGTATCCAATACAATCAATTTTACCGAAGAAATCATCAGCTCCCCTAGATACAAGATAAGTCTGTATTAGTTAAGGAAATAATTGTTCAATGCAACATAATTGAAATGAAGTGTATTTATGCCCACAAACCATGCGTAACAGACCAGACAGACAGGGCTGCAAATATTTGTGAGGCATTCTAGACATCAGTATGATTCTGCAAGTGCCTTTATAAAGTAGCATACACTGTAGGGGAGTTGTATATCTACATGGCACGTGTTCTTCCTGCTTCGTATTGGATATTTGGGGTTTTTATCAGTTTTAGTTTTTCGACCACGCCAGTACTAGTGAAGTAAACTTCGCGCTCGAAAACTGTTCTATGATCTGGTTTGATTTTTCCTTTGTAGCTTGATATTGTGTTGTGCTACGCAGGATGAGATATTCCTCGCCCCATTTTCTGTGGTACGTTTCTATACTCAGGTTTTTTTTACGTTTATTGCCGATTGCCGCTGAAAAGCTGTTTGACAAATTGATTGTAGGTGCAATTTTTGGACATCTGAAAGAATTACTGTTATCAGTTCTCTCATTAAAATCCCTACAAAATGTCTTGTGGGGCATTAAGTAAAAGGAAAGTATATCGCTACTGGGAATCGAACCCGTGCCCGTACACTTACGGCGTGTGCTGTACCAACATAAGCTAAATTAACCACGATGGCGACACAATGTTTAGTATATTCAGCATATTAGCTGTCAATCTTATATCGTTTGACAAGAGGTCTACGCCATCCAACTTTGATGACCAGCGTATGACTCTGTATCCTTTCACGTGACCATGGAAGGACTACGATCCGGTCATTAGTCGTGCCAAAACCGATTTGAGAGTTGCCCGATATTATCGAGAAGAGAAGGTGCGAGTTTCGAAGAGATACTTGAGGAAAGAGAACGTGTCCCCGACGGCTATTATTTTCTTCCACTCATTCATTTTTGTCTGATACAAGGATGAGATTATTTTTGTCGTCAAACTGGGCCCAGTTTGCATCGATAATATTTCTTGGCTTGTCAACGTTTTCACAAGACGTCGAGGCTATTAACCAAGTCAAGCTTTTTATAGTCTTTTGTATTTTTAAGAGTACAGGAAGGAGGGCTAGACGTGGTTAAAATGGCAACTCGACAAATCAATAGTGAGAGTGTAGGAATGTCGAGATATTAAGAAGTATGATAATTAAGGAATAATGTGGCCAAGGCTTTAAAATGGAATGTCTCAAGTCTTTGATGAAAATCTAAGGTAATTATGCTTGATGATTACGATGAATTTAGAACCATTATTTAGACTTTCTCAGAAAGCTAACGTAGCGGAAATTATGTGATGTTGTAACGACAGTAAAGACGGAACTTGGACTAACATACTTTGGGTTTTGTGTGTGGCAATTACTCAGGATTTAAAAGCGATAATGCCGAAAACTGTTTTCGGCTTATGCATGGCCTTTCACTTCAGTGGAGCGATCGCAGTGAACAGAGTCGATTCAGACTTTACATTTCGATGTATGATAACTTTGCCGAAGTGTGTACGATCTGCTTGGTAAAATGTGAAACAGTAGTCAAATCAGAAGCAAAACGCGTAAAAGTTACTTTTTAGTTCTTTAGTTTAATTTTAGTAGTTTAATTTTTATTTCTTCGTTCGGAGCTATTTAACTTTTAAGCTGAGCGTCGTTCGACCGCGTGCTTCGATGCCATATCATTCCACTAATTCACACAGTAATTTTATGACCCTCTACAATTCGATTCAACGCGCTGATTCTTGCTACTGACGTGCAAAGAAAATATCGCTTTAGTTTCTCAAGCATAAGTTTGTTCATGTGATGTCTTGGCTGTTGGAATGGAGGACATTTTTCGCCGTATATTTTTGGGTGCTCGCGTTTGTTTACAGTAAGCCATATTTAATCTCTATTAATGAAAATTCTAAGGTTGTAAAACATTCCAATGGCTACACGTATTGTGGGCTTAAAAATGATAATCATTGCCATAGCAACAAATACCAGGAACAAGTTTTGTATGAGACCCTAAGTGATAAGGGTTTAGAACTTTTCGCTAATCGTGTTATTTCATGTACCCTAAGCAGCAACCAATGTCGGCTCAAGGCAACGATGATCTTCTAGTACTTAAATGGTCGTCGTTGTTTGTCGATGTTTGTTGAGGAAGTAGAATTCGTTGGTTGCCTTAAATAGCGGTCTAGTAAGTAAAGCAAAGCAGACAGAAAACTATTTTATTAAGAATCATTAGACATAAGCTTGGTATTTGTGGTTTCAGTGGTTCTGTATGTTCACTCGCTTTCACAGTGTATTTAGGGGGCGGCACTGGGCTATCCCCCCCTGAAGCTCTAGCCAACCTTTTAAAAGTGCTAATTAGCTACTAAAGGGATATTTTTGCGTTCAATAACTTGCCATTTTGAATTTATTTGCGTTTTTAAGTTGTTAAAATATACTCAGAAAACGCCTCGTCTTGTGATGTACATGATGAGTAAAATGACGTCATCATAGAGGGTCATGTCCCCCCCCCCTTCGCACCACCCTTCCAAAAAAGTTTCTAGAAACGCCGATGTTCATTTTAGTCTGTTTTGTCTGCCTTTTTTTAATCATTTCTATATTCTCAGGTATAAGGAATTAGTTGATTGAATTATAAACAGTAAAATGAGAATCTAAAAAAAAAGGAAAAAAACTTTGAGTATTCAAGCACAGTTACGTTACTAAAATTTCTTCTCATTCTGAGCCAGAGTGGATCATTGAAGGTCGCATCATGTTCAACTTACCCGTCAATAACAATTTATTTAGATGTGGATCACTATTCAAGGCTTTTGATTTTCTTTGGGTCTTACACTTACTTTGTGTAGAGATCCCTGTATGCAATATTGTACCTTCTTAATTTCGATGCCCACTGGCGATGGTCTAAAATTGTGTGAGTTCATTTGCTACCAATAGCTGGATAAACAATAGTTTGCTTCTGTATATCATTATGACTTAATCGAGAAAAGAAATCTCTACATCGCAGCACATTCAGTGCAGCTAACATTCGAGTGCATGATCTAAAAATCCCGGGCTAAAGGGGGCATAAAGGAACAATACCCCGAGATTACTTCTCTCCCTGTTAAATATTCTCATACTACTAAGAACATGCGTACTAATTGATTCCCCTCCGTGTCACTCATCCCCCTGATGGTACTAGCAAATCATGATCAATTCAATGATACACACCAGACGACCGACCTTTTTTGGTATTAAGAAAGTATGATTCTAAAGATATTCATCTCAGTTCTGCTCCACTAAGCTTTTACAAATATTGAAGTACGGTGATAACTCAGGCTGACTTAGAAATCTCTTAGTCCGTACGTTCGACACTCCAGACTTCCAATATCAACATCTAATGGTGCGGTATGCAGACTGCGCATGTTCAGGGTCATGCTTCTTTCAACGGAAAGTTCTTAACATCTCCGTAAAATGGGGAATAAGTATATTTGCCGAAGAGAAACTGTCATGTCTATTTTGAGATAGTTAAAACGTAGAGAGAAAGGTTTAAATAGAATTTTACAATGGTGATAAATGCAAGTCAACTGGTATTATAGATTATTTGAATCTTATAATTGCTTGTAACAGGAAGTTGAAGTTTTTGTACAGAGTTTTTGTACTGGCACTACTAAGGCATTGTAAAAGTTCGTTATTAATTCGATGTTAAGGTGGCTGCGACTTGCATTTAACCCTCACACGCGAGACTGAAGTATACGCGCGTTAAGCGTCATAGTGACGACGTCGAGAATCCGTAATCGTAATGTTTTCAGAGAATGTTTTCTTCGTTTCGACGCATTTTAAGCTTTGTTGGAAGATGGAGGCCCTTTTCTAGTGTAGATTATTACGTAAAATTCATGAATTACCAAAGAACAGAAAAAGCTGCACGAAGTAGTGAAAATATATTTGTATTTAAAAGGTATTTTTGTCGGACACTGAATTGAAATTGGCAAAGAAAGGAATGAAACTAATACCCAACTGTATTTTCAAAAGTAGCAAATAAGTAGTCTGAAGGCCAGATTGATGTTATTTTTACCAATCAGTGTCCGTGGAACTGAAAGGTTAGTCGAGAAGGCCAACTGAAAAGACACATTATTTTTGTGTACATAGCAACGGTTTTAAGTACAAAAATGTTTCCGCTACTTCGTGCAGTTTCATTGTTCTGTACCATCAACAAACTTCTTGAAAAAAATAGAACGAGGACAAAGTGATGACTGTAACTGTTATCAATGTGGAAAACCCTTACACGACCTTAAAACACATCATCGTGGCAACTTGTACCCAAATGATTTATAAAAACCCTAATTTCCTCAAGTATTATAGATGTTTATAAACGTTGATGTTGTCTCATAACCGTAGACTCAACCACATGTCTTGTCGACTACGGGGCTTTTGTGTACACATGGTCACGTGGTGCAGTGTGAAAGTCTTCCCGCTGACTTCATTCATAAATTGGAGCAAAGACAAGGGTCTCTCACGCAATGTGTTGATTGCCTGTTAATGTTGATATTATTGAGTGATTTGTGTATGATAGCGATAGTTGTCATGGCAATTTGTCCAGATGCTAAACAGTTCTCACTTATTTAAAGAAGCTTGTCTAACTATTCGGGCCATATTGTATTCTTCAATGGATACATCATCAAACCTGAAGCCCCTCACTATTAAGGTTACCCTTCGTTTTAGTGATTTCTCAGGGTTTCTAACACTTTTAACTAGCTAGCGTAATACGTCTTCTTGTGGAGTTGGTTGCATGGGAGTGTGGAGAACGGTGGGTTGGCTTTGCGATATAGAGGCATCGGATAGTTTAATTCTCAGCACACCTTTTGTGTTACAACGCTAGTTTTACCGTCTGATTCAAATGAAACTGGGAGAAAGGGGTTATTAGACACCAGCATCTTTTTTTTAAAATATCGTGTCAGTTTTAGAAGTCGGCTGCCAAATTATCACATCCCTTACGATTTTTTTTCTCAATGACGTGCTCCAACCCAGTTTGTTTAAGTACGTCTCCTTGAAATCACCCCCAGTTTTCCCGCACCCTCTCCCCCTTCAATACTTATAGGACCAAGCGTTAACTTCTTATTACCTTTATGGAAATGTTAAGGATCTGATGCACATTTCGGCAACGTTATATGGCTTCCTTGCTTACGTTACAGGTTTTGTGTACTTTATGTGTTGACAAATGTTATAAGCCACACTATGGCGATGCCTAGACATATTCATCTGGAAATCAAGGCTTTGTAGGGAACGGAAGGCGTAGTTATCGATGCTGCCCAAGTGAATGTCAGACTAATAGCTGTCAGAATCAATATATTACGGTCCAAGGTAGCACTCTATTTACAATTTAATAGTCAGCCTTGTTGAAGTAGAAGAGCAGTGCATTATTGGGGTGATGCGATAGTGAATATTCTGGCTTAAAAGTCTTATCCCCCCTCTCCAGGCAACTCTCATTTCCCCGCTGTTTTGCCGTGCAGGGATATGTTAACATGGAGGGGGTGGATCAAGCAGTTACCGCAGGGTAACCACGGGGTAACCCCTGTAGCTTAAACGTTTTAGCCGTTTTCTTGTTGAGTCAACCTCTTTTGTACCAGCTGATTTATTTATGTCCTAAATGCTCTTGGAAATTGTTGATCTGTATGTTTATGTTGCTATTAGGGTCAGATTAGAAAACTGAGAGCCCCTAGTTGGCGCGGTGCTCCAGAAAGACATAGTTTAGGGCTCTGAAATAACCGTTTTCTAGTGTAAGAAGGGGGAAGAAAAGGGGGGAGAAATATGGAAAGATCAGGGACGAAAAGAGGCTGTAATAAAGAGGGGCTATCATTTTTTACCTTCGAAAGCTTATTTCTTCCCTGTTTTTTAAAAATCTTTTTTTCTTCCCCCCCGGAGTGCGCTGTTTGCCAGAATATTCACCATTGGGGGGATGGTGGAAGTCATTTTTGTAATTTTTGGTAAAACTGGATCTAATATTACCAGTACTCTGATATTAAGTAATAGTGTTTGCTTTATTTTAATTAGAATTATATAGTACTGCGAGTGTTCCTTCGGGAGCCTGGATGAGCTGAGTCATTACAGATGCTAAATATCTTTAATTGACTCATTGCGTTCATAGAAGTCTAGTCGAGCATGAAGAGGGAGTTAAAGCAACAGTAGGGGTTGAGGATTTGCGAAAATCTGCTAAGCAGGTGTTGTATACATGTCAGAGTATTATATTATACTAAAATTAAGCGGGTTGCAAAACTATAGCTTTTTGCCTAATAGATTTGCCTTGTTTCGTATAGACTTCGACGAAGATAGCTGATAGGAAACGGAAAGGCGAGATAAATATCGTCTTTCTTTTAAAGACAATTACTTATTACGTGAAAGGGGTGGGAGGGGGTTCGGGTGAGATTAACTCTAAGGTTAGAACTTAGGGGAGGTCGTGGGTATCCCTCTGTGATACTTTTAGCTGAAAGAGAAGGGACGGAGTGTCTAGATTAAACATCTTTGACTGGTCGTCGTAGTCTCACCAGGTTCTTTTCGTTGGTGTTGAATATAGTTAGTAGGATGTTCACACGGTCAATCGTGGTGCCCCTGATGTAACCTAAATCTTCTTTTTGTCTTCTAAAATCGCATGTAAGGGAGAGGGGTTATCGATAACCCAGGTTCGCTCTTCACCCTGATGCTAATTAGGATCGTTTGTTGATGGTACAGAATAATAAAACTGCACGAAATAACGCATTCATGTTAGTACTTAAGAGCTTTTTTAGTCTGGTTATCCTTAGAGTAAGTTATTCGTGCTACAGAACTTGAGAATACCAAGAATTATCGGCATTAAGGTATCTGAAAGCTTTTTTGACAACTCTCATTAGAGAAACTCAATATACCACAACGTGTATCTCCGACGAGTGTTGTCGAAAAAGCTTTCAGATGCAATGAAGCCGATAATTTTTGGTATTCTAAACTATTCAGAGTACAAAACCGTCAGATTATATATTGAAAAGGGAATCAATGAAACTTATACCCAACTGTGCTTTAGCCAATCAGAAGCCGGATTGGTATAGTTTTGACCGATCAGTGTCCGTGAAGCTAGACGGTTAACCAAGAAGGCCCAATGAAAAGACAAACATTTATTTATATTTGTATTTTACAATATTTGTCTTTTTATTGGGTCATTTCGGTTAACCATTTAGCTTCACAGACACTGATTTTCACAATTGATCTGATGGCCTTGTCATACGATTCTTTCTGTGAAGACTGGTTGGGGAAGTAAAGCCTTTTCCTTGAGGGGACCATGCTCTCCACCCCCTTTGGATCTGGTAGTGATCTTTACGTATCCTTCCCTGATCTTCCTTCTGACCCCACACAGGTAAACTCTATCTACTGATTTCATACTATGTATGTTACACTTTATGTATTTGTCTTTACATGCGTGCTCACCCTACTGTTCTGTCTCTGCCATCTCACACCACGGAAGCCATTTTACTGCTGTTGAACTACTGAATTTACAAGTTCGAGTCAAAAATTGGCGACAAAATAGTGATGGCCAAGTAACTTGAATATTGTGTATTCAGGGGGGTGTGAAAGACGGGTGGCGATTTTGATCTCTAGTTTATTGTTTTTATGTTTAAGATCGAAGGGAAAGTGGAAAATTAAGAGCCGGTTTTCTTTAAGTAGAGTGTTGAAACAGTTGCTAGTTTTCGAAAGTAAATTGCCTCCATACAATTCAATGTTAAATTGTTAGCTTGACACTGGGCTACCTTGAGCTTTCTGATGGGGCAGATGTAAGGCAGAAAGAACTTGTAGTACGACTGACAGTAACCTGGGATAAGCAAACAGTACAAGGGTATTAGCGAGAAGGCTTCAACTTCGTCTCAGAAAGAAAAAATGTCTAATCTTGCTTTCAGAATGTAAACAGTAAACAGTTTGTACTTAAAAGGTATGGAAATAATAAGCATATAGACATGATGGTAACAATAATTATTAAAGTAAAAAGTAGTTTAAAGTGTGTTCCTCTGAGCTAGTGCATCTACTATGCCTTTAACGTATGTTTAATTTAGGCATTTATGTTACGATAGTGCAATGCTTTGATTTAAGCTTGTACCTTTAAATGTATGTACATTATGAATTCCTAAATTGTAAGGCGACATGTGGAAACGTAGCTCAGTTGAACTGTAAGAAACGACAGGAACCAAAGAACAGCCGCAACCTATCCAAATTTTTGTTTCCTGGTATATTCAGTAGAAAGCTTTTCAGAAAACACATATTTTATTTGAGTTCACACTATCAAAATACTTTGTGACAGACGTGCTCTATCAATAAATACTCTGTGACCACATCCGTAAAATATCCCTAAGGCATGTTTCTGGTTTGTGAGATTAGAATTATGACAATTCTCAAGAAGCTGGGTTTTAAATTCAGAAACCGAGGCTACCAATATCCTATCGTTCTTGTAACAAGCTGGAAAAAACATGTTTCTAGACAACTAGGTACTAATTCATTGATCGACATCACGAGCAAGAGCGCTACTTACCAATTGTTGTGGTCACAGTACTTGAAAAATAGAGAGACTGATAATAATCCCATCCTTTATCCTCCTCTTTAATTTCTTTCAACCTGTATTTGATGATTCTCTGCAATTCTCCAAAATCACGTTCTGACATATTATAACGGGCAACGAGTCGTTTCTTGACGTACTCCAATTTACGTCGCCAAAATGTTTTATCACGTTCCTTATGTTCAATAGCACAGAAGATAAGAGCACCAAAGCACAGGTATAAAATGACTGCTGCTACTCTGACAATTAGGGTTCGAATTGCTGGCTTGTTTTTGCTTCTGTTCTCTCCATCCCTTTCCTGTGCTCGTGCGTGGCGTCTACGTCTGCCTGCATTGGGAAAGTAGGACAGCATCGTTCAACGTCGAACCAACTATGCTTTACTATCACCACTCCCCCACCGTTTAATAACATTTATGATTTAGCCAGAGCAACCCGAAAACAAAGCAACGGACAAAATCATAAATTAATATGCTCCCGAATAAAGTACCGGTCTTTAATGTAAACTCGAGTCCTTGTTTTTACGATCAAAGACGCATATGTAGTACATCCAATTACATTATGCAAGACAAGTGGTTAAAATGATCTGTACACACAAACGAGAACGATTTGTCTGTGATTTTTATGCCAAGGAACATCCGATTCACTTCAAGTAAGGTATTGTTTTCCTTGCTGTTGATACAGTCTCCCTCTTTGTTTATTTTTGAGCATACACCGGCAAAACGGGTCACCTTAGTACCACTTGTAGTAAGTAGAAATCAACCACAGTTTTGATGTGGAGAGACGGCCATTATATAGGTTTTGTATGTGCTCAGTTGCTTTCGCTATTTCTTTCTTGCCTACGCTCAGCCAGTACAAACAATCCGAGCCACTCAACGACTGGAACTACAGTGATCCAGAACATGATTGTTAATTCAAGATTTGTCACTTCCAACAAACAAGTGTTGACCAAAGTACTGATGTTGACATTCCCAATAGTAGTAAGGTGCCTTGTCAGAGATAATGTCATCGCTCCTACTAGTAACGATCCTCGCCGATTAAAGTTTAACGAGATACTTCTTCTAAGTTTGGTGGCGAAAGGCCAGCAGAATCTTCATAGTTTTACCTAGTACACTTTAAGAGTGACCGGTAAGGACGTAGTTGATATAGTGACAGAGGTATTGTTTCCTTAGTGACCGACAGTCAGAGATGGACGTGTGATTTTTCCGCTGCCTCGCTATAACAGAGCTTCGACAACAAAATCATGTCTCTGACAGGCACCAATTTCACAACATCTTGCCTTAGTTTCATGTTTCTCCAGTATACACAACAACGCCAGTATTAAACCTCTTTCCACTGTCTCTCCGTAGTGTGGTTTCTAGCAAAATATAGCACACTATTCAGCGAATGCTTTATTGTTCACAAAACAGCCTTTTTTTAAAGCGATGTTGTGTTGACTGGGTTGCAATGTCGAATTTTGGTACGAACACAAGATGTGACGTCAGTTTCAATAGGCCAGGTGCAGTTCTAACTTTGCTTGTCTTTACCACACGTTGACTTCAAATGTAGAATTTCCACTGCTCACACTAGCGTTCCAATGACGATGGGTCATCTATCGATTTTTAAAACAACATTCATCGTTTGAGACGGGACCCACCGAGTATGTAGTCTTTTGACCTGTTTGCCGTGCAGCTGTGTTGACGAATGTCAGTCACGAGGGAGAAAAAAGAGGTCGAGTAAACACTTGTTTGGGGAAAGGTTTCTACAAGAATCTGTTATCCGATACTACCTGTTTTGTTTTGGTTTCTGGTGTACCATGGCAGCGGCAAGTCGTTTTGTCGACGGGGAGGGGCCTACTTTGCCATTTCAGTATTTAATGCCACTGGCAGTTTTGGCCAAATATATCTTGATAGTCTGCAGTTGTTTTGCTCACTTTGCTGTCGCAGCTGACATCAATTACCTTGCTGTAGAAGTTTTAGAAATGCAACCTGTTTATTGAGTCACAGCATTGCTTGCTAATAGGTCCGAAAGTAGGTTAAGTAAGTATTTGTAAACAGGAGAACATAGAGAAGTGTGACGGGAAGAGAAAGTTTGCGTGAAAGGTACAGATAAGAGAAAGAGATAGCATACCATGAAACGACAGACAGAGTAAATTCATAAGGATCCACATTAATTCTATTATCCAAAGGAGCACATCAAAGAGTTCGTCATAGAATACCTTTATTTCGAATTGCAGTAGTCCTGAAGAGATTGATAGCTACCTGCTTAAATTACGTAAGTTCGTCATAGGGAAATTGCAAATAGGTAAGTTAGAATGCTAGGTTTTCGGATCCAAGAGTTTCGAAACAGAAAAGAATTAGACGCTGTATTTTTTGCGTGTTTAAACATGTCAAGTCTGTCTACTTTCTAGTCTTGAGTTATGTCCTATTAATACTATGGAATTATACTGTAATCGTTGGTAACAGATGCATATAAATATTGTTTGGCGAAGAATACAGATATTTTATTCAATACTCTGTAGGAAAGCTACTTATAGGCCTTTTGTACAAATCCGTAATCATTTTTATTTTAAGTATCTTCATGCTTATTATCATATTTGCCATCATAATCGTGATTATCACCTTCAGCGCCGTCATAGACATCAGAATTATGATTATGCTCATATTCGTTGTGATCGTCGTTATCATCTTGTTCTTCTTCTTCTTCTTCTTCTTCTTCTTCATCATCATCATCATCGTCATCATCATCATCATTATCATCGTCATCATCATCATCATCATCATTATCATCGTCATCGTCATCTTCATCATCATCGTCATTATCGTCATCATCATTATTACCATAATCACAATCATCATCGTCATCTTCATCATCATCGTCATTATCGTCATCATCATCATTACCATCATCGTCATCATCATCATAGTCATCATTATCATCGTCATCACCATCATCACCATCATCATTATCACCATCATCATATTCATCATCATCATCATCATCATCAGTATCGTCGTCATCATCATTACCATAATCACCATCATCATCATCGTCATCATCATCATCATCATCATCATCATCATCATCGTCACCATCTTCATAATCATCATTATCATCTTAATCATAGTCATCATCATGATGGTCGTTGTTATCGTGTTCATCTTCTTCTTCTTCTTCTTCTTCTTCTTCATCATCATCATCATCATCATCATCATCATCATCATCATCATCAACATCATCATAAGCATCATCGTCACCATCTTCATAATCATCATTATCATCTAAATCATAGTCATCATCATAATGGTCGTTGTTATCATGATGATGGTCATCATTAATATTGCATATTATGTTTTTTATTTCGTCTTCGGAATATATTTTCTACTATCAAAGAGACTAACGTGTTGTATAGATAATTATAAGTGTAATGGAGGCAGAGAAAGAGCCCAATTTTGTTTGAGTTTGTTAGTTTTGGAGCCTGATCACGAACTATCAGTTATAATACTCCCAGAATAATCTGTAGCTATTATCTCCTAACATTTGAATATGTATTATCGCAGGTAAGAGTTCATATGCCAGAGTAATAACTTGTTTGTTGGTTGAAGTTCAATAGAAAGTTTTCAGCTTATCTGCGGTCAACGACAGTCTCACGTCTAGCAAACTACTGTTCATGTTATCACACTTGACATACAACTTAGCAATATAGAATTGCAATGAAGGTATTGAATGACTGTTTAAAAAGTTCGTGAAAATTTGAGTGATTTGACAAGACCGTTTCTTGGAGTGCAAAGTGTAAAGGATACACGAAAGTCACCTCTGAATGATTTCAGATTAACACGGTGTGTCAAGGCAACTCGGTAGCTATGGACATACTGTAGAAATAGAACCAAACAGTGTGTTTCCACCAATAAACTTTGGAGCTTTGTGTTGATAGTTCATAGCATACTATCATAGCATTCTTGTGATAGTTTTCGTTACAAACTTTCTTCGGTCTCTTGGTTTCATTAGGTGCAGAAAATTAAAATAGCGATTTCTGATGGTTTTGGATACAGAAACATTTGCTATCTGCATTCTTTGTACAAAATGACGCAGGCTTATTCTCCATATTCATGGATTTCAAAAGACGATGATGTTCGCGGGACACCCGACGTAATTCAATACTCATCTGTCGTCTTTCGTTTTATAGTATATTATCAAATTCAATACTGATGGCGAGGTCGACGTCAATCGATCTTACTTATTCTATTGTTCACAACCAGAAACGTTGTACAGGATGTTAGTTTTTGAATATTGAAACAAAATGAATCGAACAAATGAAGCGAACAGAGAATGTGAAAGGAAATAATGGAAACAATACCGAGATTCCAATGCTTAATAAAAGGTTTTAAACTTTATTTTGAAATATTTTATGAGTTTGACATCGGGTACAAAGACATCGTTGGATCGAAGGACGTCTTTTGTTTCTTTGTCTCAAAACATAATTGCCGAGGCAAATTTGAATTGTTAAGCATAGTGTTGTGTCATACAGACGATCATGTGTGTGTTCAGATTTTCAAGGTAAATTCTCTCAAGTCGCCCCCGCATTACCTGCATGAGAGTGGGAACGGGGGCATTTAAGATAAATCCTTGTGAAGTTTTCCAATAGGCTTTCTTGAGTTTCAAAGGGTTTCTTTTTACAGTATAAACACCTCCCACCATAGGACCTAGCTGCTGCAGACTTATCGTATTTTGGAACCCAAAATATGATTTGTGAGATATGATTTTGTATTGGAGTCATGAAAATCTGTTCTTGCCACAAGCCGTGATTGTCTAAGGATTTGACCAATGTCTTAACGGCGCGATGGATCTGTAGTTCAGTCTGCAGCTTTGAGTGAAGAAGGTTCCAGTTTCAGATCCCACTCTGGGCAATTTGCAAATTTGCAAACTGAGCCATCAAGCTGGCTGCCAACCCAGCGCGTCATCCTTCCGAGGCCCGCAAATGGGAATTAGTTCATACTGGGGTCAAGTTGTGAAAAAACAAGGAAGAGGAGTTGCACCACTACCTGTCTTTGGGCAGAAGCCATTTCAAAAGGGAGCCTTTGGGTTGCCCTCATCTGGGGAGAGGGAGGAGGAATTGTTCGTTAAGAGCAGAGTTCCCTTTTAAAGCAAGGCTTGTGTTAATGTATAGCGGAAACCTCATAAAACCTGCGATTTATTTTACCTAAATATAATCTTAAGTGAAAAACATTATTAGTATATTATATTGCCAAATAATCATACTTCTTTTCTGTCAAATGATTGGTTGTAAAAGTGTAATAACCATGACGAATTATCAGCCCCCCCCTTCCCCTCCCCCCCCCCCCCCCCCCCTACCCCCCCCTCTCCCTTTTC
>JAAAKL020000326.1:0-45733 GCA_010016065.2 Carybdea cf. marsupialis auct. non (Linnaeus, 1758)
GTCTGACACTCCTCAGAGTACAAAATCGTCAGAATTGAGATAGGAAGAAATCAGTAAAACTTATACCAAATTACTTATATACCATACTTAATACCAATTATTTTGCTACATATGTTTATAATGAAGAAAAGACATAAAAGATAAATAAACTCTTTACTCTTTCGCACAGTCGAGTAACTCGATTTAATTCGTTGCTGTAAATGCAGTTACTAATTCTATTTCCGATAGGTAACAAGCCGTTCTAGCCTCAGGTATTTTGCTAGAGTTCAAAACTGTTGCTCAAAGCAATCTAACGCAAACATCATGACGAGAAAAACTAGAAAAGTTTTCTGCTTTGCAGTAGTATTTTTGTGGCATGATATTATTTCCTGCATGTCTTCCTTGAATGTGATGGCTTCTGCCAATATTCACTGTATAGTTCCTCTTCACTGTATAGTTCCTCTTCACTGTATAGCTCCTCTTCACTGTATAGCTCCTCTTCACTGTATAGCTCCTCTTCACTGTATAGTTCCTCTTGACTGTATAGCTCCTCTTGACTGTATAGCTCCTCTTGACTGTATAGCTCCTCTTGACTGTATAGTTCCTCTTCACTGTATAGTTCCTCTTCACTGTATAGCTCCTCTTCACTGTATAGTTCCTCTTCACTGTATAGCTCCTCTTCACTGTATAGTTCCTCTTCACAAAATAGACGTTTGCTTTAAGTTCTACTTTTCTGCAAGCATAAAATCTTATGAGTTTTGTAATGGATCCTTCTTCGTCTTGTGATCTGAGGAATTCATAGCTCCTGACCCCCTTTCTAACACCTACCCACTCTCTTTTTCTCTTTCTTTGTAGTTTTGTAAAGCTACGCTAATGTTTGTTTGGCTAATAAACTCATATGGTCAACCCTTTGAATTCATAGCAATCAGTAAGGCAGTCACGGTTTCCCCAGCATTTCTTGAAGCAGTAAAATCGGTTTTCTCTCTAAGTTATCCGTGTGTCTTTACTTCGTCAAAACTGTTGATTTTTAAAGAGATAAACTAATGTAGGGTTCTGTGGTAAACATCAGTAACTCGCGCGTCAATTGTGGCAATCTCATGTATCCTAGAAACTTCATTCCCCACATTTTATACTTTTAGTCGTTCCAGGCAAAATGTAACCTGTCCCATTGCCCTAAAGGAACTACATTGGACCCTTTAACCTGTTACCAGTGCGTGCCATGTCTTGAAAAGTAGTATATGGTAAATGCTAATAGAAAAAAGACATATCAATTCATTTAACACTACCAGAATTAAACCAACTAAGAATCCATATCCTTTACCTTCACCTCTCTCACAAAATCATAACATGACTGATAATAATTTTTTGAGTATTGATACAAGGCTTCGGATTTCAATAGTTAATAGACCGAAGGTGTTCATCTGTATCACTCTTATAAGGCATCTAGCTTGTCAAAGTGAAAAAGCTTTCTGTTATCCTTCACCATACTAGTTTAACAATCGCCATCTTTATCCTTTCCTCGTCGCTAAAATGGAATATAACCCTTTTCGGCGCTTCAGAACCGTTTTGAAGAAGTAAATTTGATCTGTTCAAAATTTAAGTGCATCGATATATGTTGGTTATATATGTATGAATGTATGCATGTATGTATGTATGTATGTATGTATGTATGTATGTATGTATGTATGCATGTATGTATGTATGTATGTATGTATGTATGTATGTATGAATGTATGTATGTATGTATTCATTTGTCATGTAAAGAAAAAAGAAAGCATGGGTAAAAATATCCATAAATATTACATTGATTTAAAAGCTACATATTTACGATAATATAACGCAAAATAAAATAATGAAGGTCTTATACTAATAAAAACACCTCTGGTTTGAAAATAGCTGCGATAGCATTAAAACGTTCTATTAGTCTTATTTCCATAATAGTCCCGTTAGAGATGTGCAAGTTAATTATAGAAATTACCGGAGCTAATTGAGAAAGCACAACACCTACCCCTGTTACTCTTATAACAGCCCTTGACTACTGAGAGCCTAGTAGACGACCTAAATATCACCTTCTTCCTCTATGATATCATTAAAGAACACTTTTTAAAATTTATGTTTAATTGTGTTTGCATTGTTTGTGGAGTTTAGCTTAATTCGTCAATTGTTTCATACTTGAATTCAAAAATACGATAAGTAGTGACCTTACACGGTGAAAGTAACAAACCCTTGTACACAACCAATTGATAAGAGTTGTGATAGATTGAGTGGATTCCTCTTCATATTTCAAATCTCTCTTGTCCGTGCTTGACGCAGCTGCCAAATGATGTTGGTGCCCTAGGAACACCTTAATTTGCAAAATAGGTTTTAGGTTGTTACTCTGTCAATGAAGAGTTACAATTCGTGTTACCTTTGCTACTTAGAAACATACATCTGCTACTTAGAAACATACCCCTGCTACGCAGAAACGTGGACTTCTATTAATTTTTCTCCTCTATCACTGCGGCGTTGCAGAACGTCAGCAAAGTCCGCGCGGCTCCCACCCCTAGACGTCACGTTACAGTTGAACGACGCATAACACGGTCCTTTCTTATATATGACTTTTGGCCACTCCACTTAAAAACCATTGTGTGTGCCCTGCAATAGCAATGATTTATGTTTTGTCAGTGAAACACCGAAGCATGGAGGAATTAGGCCTAATACCTCCATGCATCAAACGGAGAGTGGGAAGTAATGGATTTGGTCCCATCCATACTTGGACCCACTCAGCAGAAATCTCTTCTCGAGAAAGAACGAAAACTGTGAGAATCTCCATGAAGATCTTCGAATGTCTTACAACAAGCCCTGTCATAACGCCTGTCGTAAGGCTCCTTCATGACAACATATCTATGTAACCCTTTTTGGAACAACTGCCTGACTTGACACAGCATAATGAAGTGTGATACCCCTTTACTACTACAGGGCTCCATCGCTTGATAGCGAATGAAACTGTCATTTCGTTTCAAAAATGCTAAACGTCACAAACATTTCTATAATAACGATGAATATGTTTGTTAGGACGCGGCTGTATTCAACTTGAAAAGGACTAATAGAAAGACGTACACCCCATCTCCGATAATTCGAGCTATTTGGAATTGCGGAGCAAGCTGACGGTAAAAGTTTCACCCTCAGCTTCTGGTAAGATCGTTGTGCGATCCATGGACTCCTGCATAATAGCATCTATTATTTAGCAAGCTATTGTATAGGAGTCCATGGGTAAGATCGTTATGAATACCAAATTACCCACGCTGAGATGTGGTGTATTACCTTCAGGTGATTTATTATTGGCAATCAATGCAGAAACTGCGCGAATTTGTGCGCACTTTGGGCGACGAAACGAAAGGCTGATCACAGATCTTTTTGTTCAGTCTCCACTTGGAAAAGAAGTTCGTTGTTGTGCTGCCGTCGTTCCTTGTGATTCAAACTCTTTCGTGATAGTGAGCAGGGGGCAGCGGCAGTAAGGAACATCCGAAGTGATTACTCCCGCTCCCTGGAACAAACAAGCTGCCAGTTTCTCAAGCATGGCAGATCATATTTATTCCCAGTTCGTGCAATGCGTGTTAATCAATACAAGGTAAGATTGAGCACGTTCTCTAACAGAGAAAACTGTAATAGAGCTACAGATGATTTTAGCACGTCGGACTCCTAGTTTTGTAGAAATGCCTTTCCCGAAGCATTTGACACGCCTGTAAAGATTTACAAAGCCTCCTTGCCGGTTTCTGTAATATAGTACCTGTAACCCTTCATCACCAAACATGAAGCCGTTTCAATGCGGGGTCAGGGTAGGGTGATTAGGAGTTAGAGAATGGTAGTTGTCGGGTAAGGATAGTTTAGGGGTTGGCAGAGTAGTTAAGTTCTTTTCAAGTCAGAATCAGACGCAGGACGCAAAGCACAATATTTGCTCCTTTGGCTGCAGTAGGCCTAGATGGTTAACAGGTTTAACCAATAGGGGTAGGTCAGCAGTGCAGCAATTTGACTTGCCTCTCTGTTTACCAGGAGATACGATGAGAGATTGCCATTTGACTTGCTGGCATTCTAGGGTTGAGTTATACAGCATGACTTAGGATTCCACTGTATGTTCTCTAAAGAAAGTTCAAAGAGTTATCAATTTCTTTCATATACAACAGCTTTAGAACAGTCATTTTATTACGGTATGTATGTCAATGTTTGTACAAGTGCAGAACAATATAGAAAGAAACACTGAACACTAAAAGAGGAAGGATTGTAATTTGCTACAGTACTCTTGATTTTCACACAGAAGCAATCGTCACGCAAATATTTCAGTTGTGATCGCTTCAAGGTGAAACACAGAGTAGTAAATTCCAAATCTTATTTACTTCAATGTTTCTTTCTATGTATATAATATACGTACATATGCATATATTAACAGAGATGTAGACAAAACTTCTATTAGTGCATATATTTTATCAATTCTGTAAATGACTCAAGAATACACAGATAGATAGACAAAATGGATAGACAATAGGAGAGCTGGAAAGCTCATGTATAGGACTTCGACTTGCAATGCAACTTCTAGTACTTAGACATCCAGTTTAAAGGATATTTTTTACTAGTTGAATGTTTCGGTGCTGCCCGGGAAGTTTAGGCCAGAAAATGTTGTTGTCTGTATGTGTAGGAATGCTGTAGTGACAATAGGCAACATACAGACATTTCTCTACCCTTTCTCTCACAGACTGTCAGTGAACTTTAAAGTCTGTAATGAGATAGGATAGTTATGCTTCAATTCTTGTCAAAGGACACCAGCTTGGAATATGCGCATAAGATGTTTTAATGCAATTTGCACACAACAGATAAGTACAGTCCAGCATGCAGATTGCACTTGGAACACACTCATAAGAAATTTCTAAGGCAATTGGTACACAATAGAAATATGTACATTGCATCATTCAGATTACACTAGGAATACACTCATAAGACACATCGAGCAAGTCTGAGAATGTACTTTTCACCCACTTTTGGCCTCCAGTGGCCTCTGAGGCTGCAAAACCACAAATAACCAACCCCTGGTCCAGGAGATTGTCTGTAGGCCTACAATGTTTCATAATGATAGGCAAAGAAGGCTGCCTATTCTGCTGACACACACATATTTTCACTCATTATATTAGGTTGAGAGCAAAGAATGGTTTATGTCAGTGGTGAAGCTTGGCATTTAGACATGACCTTGCTTGTAGATATTGTGCAAAGGTGCAATCAACAACTAGGGCCCCACTTCAATGTGCCATGCCCATAAAGTCAATATTAAAACAGATGAGGGCATGCAGGTTGCTAGATATATTAGATAAATCATCAAGTCTCAGTAAGGAAGTCAGTAGCTAATGGTTCCATCCTTACACAATACTCAAATTCCCTCAGATGTAGAAATAATGAATGTATAGCGTTGTCCAGAATTTCTTAAGAAGAAACTGTTTCTACATCATTGCACCTTTGATGATTTAAAGAAAACCTGAGCCCATTAATACCATGGAGAAAGGGACATAAACCCAAAAATAGCATCAATGAAAGTGCCTGCAGTACTGAGTAAAATTTCCATGAAATCTTATAGACAAATTCATTCAGGTTTGTAGCTCTGATACAGGATCTGTAATAAATTGAAAACAAATTGGTTGAATTTTATGATTCCATCATTATATACCATGCGAAATGTAGTATGTGGGATTGCTTTAGAATCATAAAGTTTGTTGAAAATAGGTAGAAAGGCATCATTTAAGATCAGTAGACTGCAGACTAAGAGCATAGCAGATTGCAGTCTCAAAGCAGATTGCAGTCTCAAAGCAGATTGCAGTCTCAAAAAAAAGAAAGCAAGGCACATAAAGATATATCAAATGTTTTAGCCAGTGCCATATTTGTTTAATAATTTGATAAATAAGGACCAAAAGAGTAGATGTAATGTGTCTTATCATAAAGATTAATTACTATTAATATTGAAAAGGATGCTATATATTTCACCAAATAGAGAATGACAAAGATTTATTAGTGCTTCATAGCATGCGCATGCTACCAAGGCTATGTCTACAAAAAGATGTTTCTAAGTTTATCATGTTTATTGGAAAATTTAATATTGTGGTACAACTAATGATATTGTATGTAATAATAAGCAGTATCATGTTCCTGCAAACAGGGAATAATAATCATAAGTACCTAAATGGAACAATAACAAAGTCTCATTAGAAGTGGCAGTCCAGAAGAGAAATCTGTCACCTGGTGGTTGACGTGACTTGACTTACTTGACTTATCAGCATACTCCCAGACCCATGCCACATTTATCTTGACAACTTAATTCCATCTGATCCTATCTTCTGTCTATTGTTCTGCAGTTAATAGGGGCAGATTGATGTCTTTCCTTATATGTTCAGACCAGCTTTCTAGGGGTCTTCCTCAAGGTCTTGCTTTGGTGAAGTCTTCTTTGTAAACGTTTTCACAAAATTTGTTTCGGACAGTTATGCATTTGCATTTTCAGGGTGATTTGATATATAGCACCAAAGGACTAGCAGCACCTACTGCACAAGAGGTACAAAATTTTGTATCATACAAACAGGGGAATAATAGAAGGTTGCATACAGACTCAAAGCTCCATATCCCCTGGTGATGTCATTACTGCCTACTTTTTAGCACACAGGCACATAATACCCACCAAGTGAAATCATTTCAATCTGTCCTATGTAAATATTTTGAACAATTTTTTTTTCTATTTGATAACAGGACCATGGATGGCATGAGGACAATTTGGGAATGTCAATAAGAAGTTTGTAAAGTATGGATTCAAATGAAATTTGTGTGGCAGGTAATCCATCACCTATTCATGTTGCACGTAAACCAAAATGCTGCAGATTTTGCAACAGACCGTTCAAATATTTGGGCTGTTTGCAGACTCATGAAGAAAAGTGCAGTTCTCAAAAAGCAAAAGACAGAAATTCAATATCTTGCCAAGTCTGTGGTAAAGCCTTTGCTAATGTAGTAGCTTGCACAGTACATATGTTGACACAACATTCAGAAGATGGACTGTTCAAGTGTTTCCTTTGTGGTAGTGAATTCCTAACTTACCACACTTTGCTGTGGCATTTCAACCAACATTTGCCAGAAGAAATGCTGGTATGCTCAAAATGCACAAAAATCTTTCCCTCCGTGGATACACTGGAAAGACATTGCTGTGTAAATCTTGGTGGCAATTTGCTAACATGTAGCAAGTGTTCTATTGAATTTGATGATCACTGCCAGTTTATTACAGACCATCCATGTATTATGGTAAGTTGCATTGTTACTCATGATAACAGTATTTATGATATTAATGTATGTGTGAACATTCAGTCATCAAGTGAACATTTCTGAAAGAAACTGGTAGTGGTTTTGAGGGGTTTATTTCTCCCTTTCAGTTTCATCATGTTCTAGCATTATATTATACAATATGTTAGAGAGAGAGGATTTGAGAATATCAAGTTTGAAGAGAAACTAGAGAAAAGTGAAAATGTCACCACTGGGATTTGAACCAGGGGCCCACACAATTGTGGCATGCTGCTTGACCAACTGATTTATGGTGACCTAGTGATAACAAAACACTTTCCACAAGAAAGCATTCACCAACCATGCTATATTTTATGAACATGTTTTACACTAACAGACATAATGTGAAACTTGAATACAGAAAAGAGACAAAGACTAGCCAAGACAAAACGACAGGAGACAGAAAAGAAAAATTGATTTGGTTTATCCCGCCCTATAGTAAGACTATCAAAACCAATTTAGCAAAGACATTTCTAAAACTCATTGACAAGCACTTTCCACCCTCATTGACACTACATAAAATCATTAACACAATTAAGGTAACTCACTGCTGTAGAAAGAACTTTAAAAGTATCATCAACAGCCACGGCACTACCATAATGACTAGACAACTACTGAAAAATAGGCCCAAGTTAAACCCCTTTGCAACTGCAGGGAGAAATATAGCTGTCCCTTGGAGCGTTAGTGCCTCACTGAGGGGGTGTTTAGCAGGCTACAGTAATGACAGATGGCAGCGACTAAGACAAACATTACATTGGCCTCTGTGGGTATTTTCGAAGGCAGCTCAAAAACAGGTCTCATGTCAAAGAAGCAGCCCAGTTCAGAAGGATGTTTTAGAAATTAGGACCTAAAAGCTGGAATAATTTATCTCCAGATACAAAATTGGTTTATCCATGAACAATTTTAGACAAGGATTATAAATATGAATTTTTTAAAAGAAATGAAGCTACGAGAACAAACTCTATAGTCATACTTTTAATCATTTTTGCTCCATGTACCAAAAAAACTAGATAACTGGTTAAAGAGATTCATTTTTGTTACTCATTTGTGTGTGTTTTTAAAGTTTGGTATTATTTATGGGAACATTTCAAAACCTAGTTATTGCTGTTGGTGCCATCTTATAATTCTGGGTCGTTTTCAATCATTCATAAAATGTGAATTTTTGATCCTCTAAAAGTTGCTATTTTATATGATATTCAATTTTGATGTTTAAAATGCTACATGTCGAATATGCATAGTCTTCCTGGCTGGGCCATCCAAACACAAGTACAATCCACCTGACAAGCTTCTAGAGATTACATCTGCGCAATTTCCCTAGCATTGACTGGTTAGGACCTGTGGCTGTGTCGAAAAGAAGTTGTCAAAGGTCCTCAGAGCTGGGATTGAAGGCTGGTCGGTTTTGAACGGTGTTGAGGTGCTTTTCAACTTTGGGTGGCTGTTTGACATCATCACCCCTACTTTCAAAGAAAAGATGATTCTATAGGTGAAAGATATTTTTAAAGAATATCTTTAGTTTTCATACTAAGATATAAATATAATATACTGTATAAATATGTATGTATATATGTGTATATATTCATGTAGTTATTATTATTACTGTTATTATTATTATTATTATTATAACAAGGATTGGCCCAATCCAGCAAACCTCGACTTTTATTAATTAGAGTGGGCTTGTTTGTGTGTTGTTTTTCCCCCTTGGTATAAATTCTATTTATTTATTTACTTTCTTTATCTGTTGTTTTTATGGTTTGTTTCGTTTTACTTAGTATGTTGACTATGTTTGTACTGTTGTTGTACTAGTTCCACTCATGAAAATCTTGCTGTCCCCATCGTAATGGGTGAAAACAGTGAGAATGATATGTACAATGTTGAAGCTGAATTCTCTGTAAAGTTACAGAATAAATATATGGCACTGACGTTTTAAAAAAATAATAATATTATTATTTTTCTCTTTGTAAATCCAGCCAGAAATCTCGCTGTCCCCAATGAGCTTGCAGGGCGACAACAGTGAGAATGTTAAATGAGAATAAACAAATAAATAGCATTGAAGTTATAGTTATTATTCTTGTTATTAGTCCTGAGTCGATATATTCTTAAATGTAAAAGTAAACGTCTATTGGTGCTTCAGACCCTGTGCTGCGAAAGAGTACTTACACTTGATTCACCAAGTGCTAGAAAACACAGAGAGATGAGTTGAAAATATACCAAGCATCATAAATTTCTGAGGGTCAGGGAGTTGCTTTAAATATAAAAGGTCATAACAACAAAGAATAGGATATTAAACTGTACATGTTATGTGCTAAAATGTTAATTAGCGCTTGAAATATATTCCACTTAGGAGATCTTGTATTAATTCAGCTGAATGAATAGACACAGGTCATTAGGTGGCTAGAGGAATGCTTTGATTTTCTTTGTAAGGCCATGTTAACGACCATTTATGTTGCCATTATCTCTCATTTCGGACAGGCATTAAAATGTTTTACAGATCTCTAAAACCAATACTTCAGCAAATTAAGGACCCTGGATAATTATAAAATGAATTACATTAGTAATGAGGGTACTGAACTCTTCTAGTAACTGCTTTTTGTAACTACAGTTAATGATTTGCAATTCGCAATATTTCGAGTGGCAAACAAGAATCAATAGAATAAGTTAGAATATATATATATTCGAGATAATAGATATGCGAGTAAGGTTCATGAACGTACCTTTCATCTCTTTTATTTCTGATTAAGGGCTAGTATCTAGTTTGCCCTATATAGGTTGCTGTTTAGTCCTGACCTGGTATTGATCTGATATACGATATCGTTAGTCTCTCTAAGAGGGACATGTTCTTTGGGCTTTGACGTAAAATGAAGGGTGTGTCGAAGGTACATCAAACATTGCTGGATTGGAAGATTCTTTAAATATATTCGCTTTTATTTTTGATGTAAAGGAAACGTGTACACTTCAGGGATCTGTATCTGGTTCCTGTGGCATGCGTTACGTTTCCTCCAGGCCTTTCTCGTGTCTTTTTTGGTGGTAAGAATTGGGGCTGAGAACGCCTTTTAGTTGTTCCTCTTCTTCCTTGAGAATGATGGGATCTGATCTTTCTAGATCTTCCGATAAGGATCGAGATGATGCTATTATAATGCTATAGTTGATGGACGGTTAATGTAGAGTAGGGAATCTGAAGATATTAGAGCAGTCGAGAAAACCAAACTGCATGTGATTGAAGTAGTCTAAATAAATAGATTGCAATACGATAACGTAGTAATCAGGCCTGTAACAGTACGTGCGAGAGAATGTTTACGGTTGATTTACGGAATCGAGGGAGGAAACAGACATTTGGTAGTGAATTGCGGGCCTATAACCAAAGGTAGGTTATCAAGAGCAGAGCCCCCCAGCTCAACCTTAATCCCCCTTTTAATAATCGTAAGGTTAATATGCAAGCACTGGCTCTCTACTGCCCTTGCAAAGGAACTTTATTTGAGAATCAAATGGAGTTTTTTTAAGCTATTTGCAACGATATGAGCCATCAGACATACAATAAATGTATAGAAAGAATGGTTTGCTTTTATTTCTAGCCTTCCAGAAGCTGGATTCCTTTTTTATCTTACCATGGATAACCTCTGGGTAAGAAAATTGCTGTAACTGATATTACAAGCACAGAATTGTAAAATTCTGACAACAAATTCTGACAACAAATCATCCTTAATCATCAAATTCTAGTGAGACTTTAGCAGGCAGGCATAGAGGTGTCCAATTCATTTTCTTCCAGGAAGATAATGCACCCTCCATTCTCTGAAGGCCATCGTATTCTTTTAAGCCTATATTAATGAACATACTGTTCTACCGCGTTGCGTATGGGATCCACTGTATCGTATTTCCAAGATTACTATATCTATCGTTTGGCATTGGCAAAAGCATTCAAGTCTATAGATATCAAACTTTTAATACTCCGAACATAAAGATGGATTTTGTGCTACTATCCAACGAATCAATGAAGTCACAACTTTGGGGTTTCCTTGTTCTAAAAACATGATTTTATCTAGAACTTTCCAATGGCAGTTTTTACTGCTTTTTATTTTTTAATGTACGGTAAACATGAATGATGTGCAATCACAGTGCAACATCAGCACCTTCTGTGCAGTGATAGACTAAGAAATCTGAAATATCGCTCTTGCGAGTAACGTTTTGTAGATAGCGCTTGTCTAAAGCAATGTGCACGCTTTCCATATGTATCCATACAGTTGCCATCTTACAACGGAGATGTTACAATGATTACAAAGCTTATTTTCTGTCTCTCAGTAGAGAGATATCCTATGACTGTGCACCATGACTGTAATCGTCATACACGTAAGAGAGAAGCAAGGGATACGTTTGACTTTACCTACGTCTGTCTTAAAACATTTTCAGGTTTTTTCCTATTTGAATATATTTGAAACCTTATTTGAAGATACTAAAGAATCCTGTTTCTGGAAGATTGCTCTGGCTATTTTAGTTTAAGTGATTGTCTGTGGCTTTAGGTGTAGAACGAAATTCTAGTTCATTAAAGGCGGTGTACCTTTTAATGTAAGTATGAGAATTCAAGCTATTTGTAGAAAGTTGAATATTTTGTCCTAGATGAAAGTTGTTTTGACACACCTGTCCTTTGGAAGATAAATTTGCAAACCAAGTCTATCTTTCGCTTGTAAACATGACAGGTACCTTTCACTTGCCAAGCGCTGTGAACAATTTAGTTAAAAGGGATTCCGACTTCAAAGTTCTTAGAATCCAGCGCTGAAATAATTACTGTGTTGTCTGACGGCGTTGTACGAGGTTTTGAACGTTAATGGCTGTCCGCTTAAATGAGGAAGCAGAGGTTCGTTAACGAGAAGACCTTAGTGTGAATAGCAGACGTAACCAGGATAAGAAAAGGATGAAAGCCGCAAGGAAGTACTGATAAACCTAAACACGAAAAGTGCCTGTTGTGACTTGAGATTTAAATAATTTTCCAGATGGTACCATCACTCACTTCAACTTATTAAAAAGCTAACAGTTGCAGTACTTCTGCTAGAAATCCCAAGAACAAGCAAAACTAAGATGATTTTCATTTGTGAAATGATAAGAGGGTAACAGGGAACCAAGGCTTTTAGTAGCAAGTGTATATGCCAAGTACAGAAAAAACTACAGAGAGATGGCTACGATGATATGAATCAGTTTGAATAAGTAAAGCCACACTAGTTGCACATTGCCGCTTTAAATTATTTGTAGAGAAAGAGAAGCCTTTAGTGGATGATTGCTACACACTCTCGTAACAATAAAATCTACGTCACGTTTACTAAAATGTGAAGGTTGTCTGATTCTCCTTTTGAGAAGGCCTATTGCCCTCGAGAGTGGTTGTACTGTAAGCTGTTTCTCCAAATTATAATATGTTGTCTTCATATCTCTGTCTATCAATCTTTCCCTCCTATACAAGATTTCCTATTCCTTAAAAGAAGAAATATGAGAGAGAATTCATTTGCTATGCTCCTTTTTATTATCTCCTTCAAATCTCAACCTTCAGAAGCCACATTGATCCATTGCAAACCTAAGAGGTTAAGCAGGACTGATTAATTAATTTAGAAAGAAACTTACACGACAGAAACTGGAAATGACAGTACTTAAACATGGCCTTCAGGCTGACTATTACTAATTGAATTAACTTATATATCTAAAATACAATAAGAATAAAAATAGAATATGAGTGGAAATCAAGAAATTAGCTAGAAACTCTCACTCTCGGTCAATTCTCCCTCTGCTTTATCTTTCCTCTTTCCAAAACATTCTTTTACAAACGTGACATTTATGAGGTGGTACTTAGCCACTTCTCACAACATAAGAGCAGAGGTGACATCCAATGTTAAAATCCAGATACCTTAGACAATACCATGTCAGATATTCCTAAAATGTAGCCCAATCAAGACGTCAGTCTATTTGAAGCTAATGCAAATGTTACCCAATTGGGACAGTCTATTTAGTAAATGATTAACCGAGCAAAGACTGAGAAGGTTGGGGCTGATAGACCCACAGATCTCTATTTTTCCTGACATCTCATTAGCAACTCGGCTAATGTGTTTGGAACTATGTGACTTTTTCTCTATTCGGGCAGATAAATTGGCAGAGGATGTTTTTCATATAAACTCTCCAATGGAAGTGAACAACAAACAATCACGAAATATCTTCGGGGAAACACACCACATCATCCTACTTTAAGAACAGGCGTTCATTGAACGTAAGGCTAGTTCTGAACTCGAATGTCGGTTAGCTGTCTTCTCAATTAAAACAATTAAGCTTGATATAAGTTAAATATTGTAACGCTTGTCGACTCAGTTGATGCCATTCATGGTAGATGTTTATCATGTCTCGAGTCGTAGTCTTTTTCTGAGCTACGTTTCGAGAGTTATTTCTCCCATCTTCAGGCTTGTAAGTTGTTATTGTTTACAGTATTTAGTGATGGATTGTTGAACCGTGTTTAGATGCCTGCCAACTTCCGGCTGCTCTGTGGTACCATCTCCTCTAGTATCTTAAAAGAAGAGATCTTCTTATAGTTAACAGATGAGTTAATAATTCCATCAGTTTTCACACCTATCCAAAAAATATTCACAGCTGTCAGTATTTATATAACCCCGGCCCTACTTATCCTCCTCCCCTGGATAATGTCAACCCATGAAAAATACTTCATTTGGTATTATTCCGATATCAGTTTTAAACTTGGAGACATAGGTTTATAGGTAAACGTTGCTTCGAAGTTGCTTGAATAAGTTGCCTATATTCCTATATTACTTTTCAAATGCTTTGAAAAATTAGCGGCTTAGAAGAACCTTTTAAAAACATTAAGTGTCAGTTTACTTTTTCAAGTCGCATCAATGGTTGTTATAGCTGTTTCTTCACACAGCAGCTTTTTCTCTTCTGTTGAACGTAAAATATAAAACATTTATTTATAGCAATAAGCTCAGCCGATGAAGTTCTTTCTCTATGATTTGTAAGCAATCTATGAGAAGTTCCACCTGATTTCAGCCCCAGGGCCAAACAACTGAAATTACTCCGTATGTAAGTCTTCTAAACTATAATGTGTCACAAATGAAGGTCGGATCAAATCACTCCATCAGTTCAAGGTGATCATGTCTGCTTAATGATATTCTAATCAAGTGGATGGTATTTCAGATTATCCCATATCTTTGATGTGTCACGTACACCAAATATATACACGTTCCGAAAAGATCATTATGATCAGGTTAGATTCACTTCGGATCTACAATGTTCAGGAATGCACTGATTACGCTAGTGAGTACCACGAATTTCTTGTTCGGAGATTACGTTCTTTCAAACAGTAAAATATCACAAGGAAGCTTGCTTATGGCCTAAGAGTAGTCTGGCAAACTCTGTGACAAGAAATAGATGAATATATAACACAAAATGTTCTTGTACGTCAATCCTACTTGAAATAAGACAAGTCTGAGTTTCGTCAGCAATGCCATCCTTCCGAACCTCATTTTGAAAACTTTTGATGTGAAATAAAAAAAGCTGCACGACTCCCTCTGAAAATGCTAGCGTTAGTGGAATAAATGCAAATCTATAATTCTCAGGTTTCTAAAAGTAGTTTGTTTAACAAAGTTAATAAGTGCGAAACGTAGAAGTAAATTAATCTATTTTTTTTCCTCTTCGTTTTATCTGAAAAGAAATAGTAACGTTAGTGATGTTTAAAAGATGTTTGTCGGCTGACTCTCATCAGAACCTGTCGTCATTATGATAAGACCAGAAAACAAAGTGGAAGATCGAAATATATAATATGTACGGAATCAAAGGACGGGTTTGCCTACAAGTATACTTCAAAAAACATTTCTGTTGTCTAAACGGAGATAGGATTCTCTCTATGTTAAACAAACTCTGTTGACTTGATGCACATTAAAAGCAGCAACAACATCAACATTTCTTCCATTGCTTTATTTTCTTACGTATTTTTGAACAGGAACGAATGTAACGCCCTTCCTCTCATCGGTTCCATGTGTTTTAATGTTTACTGGATCGTTTCGTCCTTATCAGCCGACGTTCAACCGCCATCTTCCTTACTCCTTTTAGCAAATTTTAACAACACTCACTTTTTTCAAAGTGTTGTGCCATCATTTCGTTTAATATTTTAGTGCGTTTTCTATTAGAAATACGCATGCGCTAATCGTAAAAGTACATCGGAATCAACTTTGATTTGCTTTGACACTACATCGGCAAACACTATCCAAGGGCTAACTTCAGGAGAACCTTTATCCGATGCAGGGTCATCTTTAACCGGGATTGTGCAGGGGCGAAACGAGGATAATTACGCTTACACTACAAAAGTCCTCAATGAGATATCAGAAATGACTCGAAAATTCATTAGATCCCCTCCCCTGTCCAGTTTTGATAGAACTAAATTAAACAGCGAGTTGGCCTGTTTTATGATTGGAAATCAATCAGTGGCAGTTTCCTCGTTGCATCGCGGTTTAAATAGCAGTTGCTTGTCGGCGGGAGAGTCAATCTTGAATTTGTCTTTTTATCACTCTCTTTGGAGGCTATCCGTATCTTGAATGTCCATGTAATAAAGATACGGTAAGTTGAAGCTCTTCCTTTACACTCAATTCAACAATACATACGGTCCATATGTTAAGTTTCACGTTGGCTGATACACGTAGAATATTTTTACAGCATATTGTTTGCTAGGGTGTGTCTGTACAACACTTTTTGCTCTGGGTAAGATGTTATGAAGAGAGGTCTGTAACAACATTATACGGACTTTCGCCAACTTGTGCGATTGTTTAACCTCTGCATCCAAAGGCAAAATTAGCATCTCTCAGGTTGAAATGGTGTCAAGGAACAGAATCAAATCTGGTATTGTTTGATGCAGCCTTCCACAGACGTGGAATGGCTATTGACTGCTCATGTCTTTCCTAATATTTTTAATTCATCTGCCAGTTCACACTTCCTGTGAATCTTTGATGCTTTGCTGACATGCGATTGTACAAATTTTGCTCTCTTTTTGTAAGACGTACTCAACAGCAATCAGCATACGACCCAGAAAATTTAAGCTTTCTATAAGTACAGTATATTGTCATAACAACAGCTTTCGTGGCCCATTTCTCTTAATGATAACATCCACAAATGAAATGTTATTACAGTGCCGTAACCACGAAATAATTATTGGGAGTGCTAAACCGGGCTTTCTATTCTCATGGGCGTGGCCGAGGGCGTGGCCGAGAAAGGATGGTTTGCCTATGCAATGCTTTAAAATTACCTTTTATTTAAGACCGGGATAACATAGTAGACTTCTCAATATATATCAAGCAGAACATATTCTTACGCTCAAAGGCAACTGACGGTACGTAAACTCTGTAAACATTCTTTCAATCACCTTGAAAATTATTGGGTGGGCTATAGCCCCAGAGCCCCCCAGTGGTTACGGCACTGTATTATTCCTCCAAGCCTCTATCGTGAATCCGACGGTTAAATGTAACAAACGACGTTCACTTAAAAGTACTGAACATTTTGTAATTATTAGTTTATCTTTTAACATCATAGAAAATGTGCTAGAGATTACTACTGACGGGGCTGTCACAGATATCTCTTTGCGAATTCTCAGGCCTAAAATTAAGAATAGTTTATAAGGACCAAGTCACTTCAAGTAAGCGAATCAAAGGACGCAATTCAGGCTACATACAATGACAACAAAATTCAGGATTCACCAGTTGCTTTTTTATTATCTGATGAGTTGAGAAAATGTAGCTTTCTTCACGTGTAAAAAAGTTAACATGTTTTGAACAATAGGCCCCCATAGCTTGAATAATTGTGTGTTTGGTTTTGGCTGTGTTGTAGCATTAATTCTCAAATGCCACTAGTGGACTTGCTGTTTAATATATTTTATACTCAATGCAAATATACTCACAGAATATAAGTAACTATGTTAAGCTCCATATACACCATGCAACATGTTGTATCAACATGTTGAACACGACTCGTCCTGTGGACCCTGGCTTGTTGTACAACTGCGTTTCACAACTGCGTTTTCTTTGGAACCACAACAAAATTTTTAGATATGTTAGAGAGAAGTGGGGCAACTGAAACTTACGTAATTCACTCATTCCCCTCTTAAAACAGCTATGAAATACTATCAAGTCATACTTAGCTTCCCTTCCTCCCTCTCGTATGGCACTCATAAATGCATCGTCCCTTGGCTGTTTTGCTGCAACATGTGTGAGAAATAGAGCCTGATCTATTTCAAAATGAGTTGTATCAACATGTTGCTTGCAACAATAGTTGTACAACTCGGTTCGTTTAAACGATGCAACACGTTGGGCGCAACATGTTGCACCGAGTATATGGGGCTTTGCTTATGGCGTGTTAGCTCTTCCCCAATTCCAATCACTTTTAATCTAAGAATAACAGAGTCCACATAGGGTCAACCGTTTTTGAAGAAGCAAAAATAACCCTAATTTACTCTCATTTCTATCTGTTGCCACCTTAAAGAGGTCACAAACTTCGTATGAAGTCATGTTCAAAAGCTGGCTAATGTCACACAACTTAAATGGTAGGGAGAATCTTTAAATAGTATGGGTAGTTAACCATGTATAAAAAATAATACCTTGTTTAAGTTAGAAGCAGTGATTCAGACAATAACAAATAAATGCTAGAAACACCCCTTCAAAATCGAAACTACATGCATTGGTGCTTGTAATCGACTTAAAAGCGATGTTTGATTGTCTTCTAAATACGGCCTTAAAATTAATCAGGCAACAGCTTGCTTCGGTTTAAAGAGAGACCACAAAATCCCCCACTGAAAACCTGTGTGCTACAAGCAGATGGACTTGAAAACAACTAAAATGGAACGATCACAAAGCAAGGTTTAACAACGATCTAAAGAAATAAGTGGCTTTGCTATTCAATCCAACTTTATACTAGAGAGTGCAAAATGATAAGAAAACAATTTTCGGTCATATTGTTTCAGTAAAGTATGAATCTATTGGAGTTGAAGGGTAAAATCATAATCATATAAATTGTGATTGATTAGCTTACTAATCGATTTATCAAGGCTTCAAGCATTTGATGATCCAAATATCAAAACACTTCAATATTCAAGAAGGGTTCAATCGCAGCGAATGTTATCATCTATAAAACTTCCTATCCGAGATTGCTTTCTAGAGTTAAGAATCGATTGCTAGTGATAAGACGATGTTGATGAGAAGTGTTCAAGGCAATCTTGGAATTACTGCAAATGTACAATAGACTCATAATAAGATTATCTGTGTATGATCACAGTTCTTATGAACTCTTCATATCAATAAGTGAAGTATTACATATCATTTTGGATTCTGATCTAGAGTTCATAAGCAATCAAGCACTTGGTATAAATTCTGAAATAAGCACCCGGGCCATATTTGCAGGTCAGACGTTTACATTCAAGTCTAGCGGGAGTAAATACTAGGAATATTGATACTGAAAATTAGTCCTTAAGTTCAAGCGTCTGCTATTTCTTCTCATTTATATTTCTATCTTAAAATTTGTTATCTAGTCCCCTCTGAAGTACAATATGGTATCCCTAGTGACACACTTCTGGCTTACCTGTTGTTATAATCATGAGAGGATACCTATTTAAAACTCCCTACTGGCTTATTTGAAGAGAAGATGAGCTTTTATTATCTCGCGATAGATTGTGATTGATTGACGGTATAGCGCAAGAAAGAACAAAAATAGGTCCATGTGACAATACTGGCGAAGTGACGATTGTAACCGAAGTTCGTAACGTTATAAAGATGGGAGGTCTGGTCAGGACCAGCCAATATGAGACGAAATAGAGAAAGTGGTGATGTAGCAGATAACGATATAGACAGAGTCAACTTTATTCTTGAATATCTGAAATACCCTTCAGCGCCTTCCCTTCTTACTGCAATGGATCCATGGGTAATTGTTTGCCGTCTGATAGAATTGATGAAAAATAAGTACGTTTCTAACTAAAGGATGCATTTATACTTTTAAAGCTTTAATATTCACAGCTTTCGGATTTGTTATTATACATTGATTCATGTCTTGTGATGTTTCATGCTGCATAAAGTAACAATAGAAATATGATAAAGCATGAATAAAACAGGTAAAGATGATTCAAAAAATAGAAAAATGCTATGAAATGTAAACTATATTTTAACATGGAAACATCATGTTTTCATACAAAGTCATGAGTCACTTGTGATGATTGAAGGTAAGAGACATTGATAGAAGGAAATTAATGTCAGACTTTAAAACTTTTTTATCTACTATTGCACTTTAATACTTGTTTATTTACTATTGCACTTTAAGACTTGTTTATTTACTATTGCACTTTAATACTTGTTTATTTACTATTGCAATTTAATACTTGTTTATTTACTATTGCACTTTAATACCTTATAAGGGAAGGGGTGTGACCCAATTGGAAACTTACAAATTCTTCTCATACCTATACAAGTTATTGTCATTGAAACATGAAATGCCTTAGGAATTATTACACTAGACAAGTCCCCTCATTCTTAGCAAACGAGGCATAAACTTAAAATCTGTTAATTAAGCATGCGAGAAAAGACCCAATGACTTGGATACTTCATTCGATGACTTCATTGATTGGGTGCTTATACCATATTATGATTGATATACAAATTTCTTTTCATAATTATATATACTTAAAGTAGTGAGGAAGTCAGTATCAAGAAGGCAAAGTCCAAAATTGTAGGTCTAGTAATTTATAATGCAAACTAATTTGTTTCAGCCTGTATCTTTCTTATTAGCAATTACAATAAGAGATGAATCGTACTGCCTGACAGAACTCAAGTAGAGATTGCTCATCAAAGTACACGCTCTACAATGCTTTGTTTATTTGAATGCCTGCCGGAGTAAAAAAATCGGTGGTTTAAGAATTGGTTCTAATCAAATGTAAGTGAGCCGTGGTTTTCCATTCTAAAAGTTTAAAATTTACCCCCAAATGCATTAAATGTTCAGAAACCTCTTACAAACATAGCAAACAACGTTTTCGAATGAGCTATTCTCGGTTTCGTAATCCGTAGCCTCTTTTCGGACTACGTTGTTGCTTATCTTCAAGCCGGGCAGATGTTATCTATCTTGTCTATTTTAGATTAACGTAGCAGTTTTAGACAGAAACCTAAGTGAGAGCCCAGTTTTCAACTCGACTCTCTTAGATTTAATGTTTAGTAACTATCTCCCTTGCAGAGAAGAACACTTTTCATTCTAGCCCTGTGCAATTTTTACAACATTATTGTTTCCTTAAATTCAAATTTGGTACAAGACTACAACAGTTCTACACTCTATTTTGAAACTATGTTTAGCAGGTGACAAAGTAGCCTGACTCGATTGAAGATCTGAATGAAAAAGGCCACATTAAAATTTCTTAAAGATGAGAAACTTCAGAGGAAAATAGCGCCGAGTGTATCTCTCTGTGACATTGTGGAGGAGACAGCCAGTTAAGTGTGTTGGTAGAAGGTGCTGAGGTTTAAAGTGCAGACAACGCTCTCGCTGTCCATGTTATGCAGACAGCAAATAAAACTGTGACCTTTACTTTCATCTTTCCTCTACAAAATAGTTTTCTGTACGCCCACGTGGTAAAGCGATCAGAACATAGTATCAGAAAGCATAAAATAATCTCCAGAACAAAGAAAGAGAGTGCCAGGTGTAGGTTGCTAAGACAGCACGCTGCATGTGCAGGTGGAACGGCATGCATCAGCAAAATACGGGCCTTTCATCAACCATAAATTATCTCTTTGTCAATCCATAAGGTTTTACATTTCAGTAACTTTTGAGATAAATTGGACTAGAAACAACGGAGGAAATTAACAAGCATAGAGTCTATCTTTCGCACCATTAGATCTGTTAAAAAGATTCTATTTTTTAGGATTTCGAGTAACCAAGATTGAAACGTACAGGAAATTTGTCTTTTAGCCCTGTCTCAAAATCCTGTTAAAGTGCACTGTATTTCAGCTAAAAATTGCAACACGCGGGATCACATATATCAGTTATCGAATCATTCTGCGTTTATCAACAAAGACAGAGGTTCCTTGAGTTAGTGTTTCAAGATACGACTTTCATGGAAAACAAGGAGAATAATAAGAGCAAGCGTTCTCATTTGTCTAAACATTTTTAAGCTCCTTTATAACTTGACGATTGCCTTATCTTCCTACTCCTTCATAGACAGCAGATGCAGAGTGTATACTTACCGATTATAAGACTGCCTGGATCTAATGTTGACATATCCCTTTAGGAGTAGCGCAAATGTGATATGGTCTGGGTTCAACCATAAAAAGTGAATAATATTCCCAAACATTTGACCTTCTAGAAACATATGACAGTGGAAAACCCCTTTTAAGATTTTCAAGCCTAGCTTTTTATCAAATTTGGTTGATCTGAGAGACTACTGACTTTACAAACCCGAAAGAGAAAGACGATGGTAGTGATGACGATGACAACTTAAATGTGATTTATCCGAGACAGGTTTTTGTGACCTTAATGAAGGCACAAAAAGGTTGTACAGATCGTCCTTTCCTAACATTATAAATGAAAAGCATTGATGATGCCTCGGAGGTAGCAAGTTACTTGTTTTCATCCTTCTCTTTGAGACCGTAAGTCTTTCCTGGGCGCAGTGAACGTTTGTGTAGACGGATATTTATGGTAAACCAACAAAACGGCGATGTATGGGAGATGATGCTAAGGAGTAATGCCTCTCCATCCTCCAACAAATTTCCAGTGCCGTCACCACCCAATATTGATAGAGGGGACTTAATCGATTCCCACCCATATGATTTCAACGCTCCAAGCACTTGGCCATGAAAAGACATTAAATTCTGCTAAAATGTTAAACCTCCAAGTGATTACGGCACTGAATACTGCTACCAAACCCCTTTGTCAGTTGTCCTACAAATTAGCCGCTATTGTTGGTATCATCTATTTAGTCTGTTAGCCCGTCTATGCCTCCATTTCTTGCAGTTTGTCTTGTTGATTTGCCAACTATTCCACTGCAATTGTTTTTGGTCTTAATTTTCTTGTCGTACTCGCAAAAAGGATAAAGCCGATTCTTTCAATGCATTTTTATGCCTTTCATGATAATTTCGTTCTTCCATAAAAAACTTACATTTTGTTATAAAGAAGAAACATATAAGCAGATGGTGATAATACTGTAACGTTCTTCCAAAATAAAACTTCTGAGGTATACATTACGTACTTCTATGCTAAGGCAAAAGTGTATCATCTTATTGACCTATTTAATATCACTATTATTGATTTGTTTTAGTCGTTACAATTATTCCTCATTTTTTTAGGTGACTACTCAAGAAATCAACTTTATTAAGATATCTTTTAGTTTAATATACGCTATTTAACTAAAAGAACAAAACTTTCCTAGTATCAAAGAAAAGTTAACTTCATATTCAAGCTTCTCTTCCAAATGTAATCAAACATCGATCATAAATGATGACGTCATCGCATGAATGGATGACCTCGCCATACCTCAGTTGGTAGAGTAACACGGACCCGATGGTGTGGGTCCCACTTGGAAACCCGGTGATGAGATTTTTCTCTTTTCTCTAGTATCTCTTAAGACTTGAAATTTTCAAATCCTCTTTTCTCGATTCACATCGTTATTAACTGTAATAGGGAAACAGATGATTATGATCGACTTGCAATCGAGTGCTAGTGCACTAGCCGCTATAGTCAATTGTTACTTAACAAGTAACTACAGGATTCTTTGTAACATTTCAACAGCTCAAAAATTACTCTTGACATGCTTTCTTAGGTTAGGTAAGTAGGTAGGTAAGTAGGTAGGTAGGTGGGCAGGTGGGTAGATGTGTTGACAGGTAAGGTAGACAAGCATGTAGATAGACAGGTGGGTAGGCAGGTAGCAATTTATTTTCAATTTTTATTATATACCTAGTTACATAGTTTCTGTATTTATTTTGAGATAATACGTAGTCAGCTACTCAGAAAGAAAACAATGCATTCAAGATATCGAGATTCTAGTACCACTTACTTTTAATTGAATCTACAATCAAATAGAGAAGGAAGTGAATTTACCAAGTAGGTAGCTGTCGTTACATTAGGTAACTAATGGCTAGAAATTGATTTAGTGAAAACCTTGTACTGTACATTTGTTAGTTAACCAATAAAAATTGTGGAAAGAGATATTTCATTCCAACAGACGCGTATCCTACTTGCGGCGAGAACTTTTGAAGACACGTGGAAAGTTTTTGCGGAAGCTACAGAAATTAAGTTTCCTTTTCATTGAAAACTAGCTACTCAAGCTAATTTAATGCACAGTAAAGCAGACATTTTATTGTCGCTATCCTTTAATAATGAATGAGTTGATATACATTGAAAGGTTTGCAAAAGTTTAGACAGGACCTTAACATAGAAAAGATAATTTGCTTCGACAATAAAAATGACTTGTTGGGCAAGTGAAATGGTATTAGTACTTTTGTACCAATTTGGAAGAGAAGAGTGTCTTAACCTATTCTCTCAATACTTGACAAATTGGATATTAGCGAATTCTTCTTGAGTTATAAACATTTGATTCAGCCTATAACGTAAACACTCGAAGGATATCTATATAAAAAATAGACTATCTCGTAAGTACTAACCTGTCTCAAACTCAAAGACCAGTGTAATTTAAAAGTTTCGTGAAACTTAGTCGAACAGTACCAACAAAGTATCAAGGTGAAGCCTACTAGCAGCCTAATGATGGTCTTGGCAAATATATCTTCAATTTTTGGTTCTTCAGTACAATAACCACTGGAGAGCTAGGAGTAAAAAGCTCCTCCAATAACTTCTGAGATTATTGAAAAAATTTAATACAGTTTATGTCTTTTCCTGGCCAAGTCCTTGGAATATTTAAGTATTGTTTAGGTAAAAGTCGGTTGACCCCCCTCCCTAAATATTTAGTGGTTACGACACAGTTCTTCTCCATTTTTCAATACCTACTTTGCTTAATGTAAGCACAGGGGACCATCTGAATAATGTAGATTACATTCCGAAATACAAATAGAGGGTCTTCGGACCACCACTCTGAACTTAACTGTAGAAGCCCTAGTGGGATGACGAGAATCTTTTTATTGTTGAAACTTAATCAAGCAAAAGCTAAGTACTTCACGTTCAAGAGTCGAATGTGTTCATTTCAAAAGCTACGGCTCGACGGTTTACAAAAGCTCAATAAATGCAACGAAGATGAGAGAAGCGCGAGAGGATTTTGACAATTAATTTAGCAGAAACAAATCGGTCCAGCGAGCAGGATTTTCAATGTAGTCAAATTGTTATGATGATGACTCACTGATGTTATATAAACCTATTAGGTGGTATCTCTCTTATTAAATGAGAGTAAATACCTGATGTAAAGACTGTTCACTTCTGAGCTTATTTTAAATAAACATGAATCCTGGTTTACTAATCGTGTTAAATCTGGTTTTCTTTAAAGTTGGTCCTCCAAGATCATTGCTCATCTCAGCTAAAATATTGTGATAGCAGATTTCTTTAGGCTTTCAACAGACTTTCTGATATAGAGTTATTTTGCCGCAAAGAAGAGGTGAACATATCCTCTTCTACTCCGTGATGTAGTAGAGATTTTGGCAGATGAAATTGTCAACTAGTGTACATCTTCGCTGAAATCACTTTATAATTGATAATTGTAAACACGAAGGGATTTTTAGCATGTTTGATCTGACAAGTATTTTCTGTGTGGTCTTCTATCACCTTGTAGCGTATGTCAGGCATTCCTTTTAGTACAAACTCTGTCAAAAGCAAGCCTTGTTATCCTGAATGTAATGGATGATAAACTTTTCCATCCAAAATACACTCCATTTACTTAAGGTATGAATTCAAGAGTACGTGTGCCTTTTAGATCTTTTCGTAACGAGTTTAATTAGTAGAGGCGTCATTTTCAGCACATCCTGCCTCAAAACTCAAGCAAATATTTTGGCAATGGCACCCAAATCCTGTTAAAGACTTGAAGAGACAACTCAAGGTATGAGTTGAAGAAATTTATCTCTCACTACAACCTAACATCAAAAAGAATCCGGTAGCTAGAAAGAAGGAGATAAATGGTTATAGGAATAGGAATATAGAGTTGCCAAAGTGCATGAAAGCATTTACACATATCAAAACTGCACGAAATTGCGAATTCATTTTGTACTTAAAAACTGTTTCCGTTTGACATTCCTAAGAGTACAAAATAGTCCGAATGTTAATTGAAAAAGGAATCAATGAAAGTTTACCCAACTGTGTTTAAAATATAGCCAATCAGAGCACTGACTGCCAGATTGATGTTGTTTTGACCAATCAGTGTCCGTGAATCTAAATGGTTAACCGAAAAGGCCCAAAGAAAAGACAAATTTTTTTACAAAGCAACGATTTCCTTGCTTTGATGTGGACGGACAAAAAATGCTTTTATTTCCTGCAATGTTATCAACAAACTTATACATGCTAGTAAGTTTTATGTTAAAGAATAAACACAGTGCAAAGCAACTCGTTCATTTTTTGATTATTTCTGCACGAATTTGATTACGCCTAAAGTGGAACAATAAAATAGAGGAAACGATATGGTGACTCCATGGAACTGTAGTTTCGATTTCAAAGTTTCTCCCTATTTCTTGTACTCTTTGAAAACAAAGGAGCTTCGAACATTCTAACAAGATACACCAGCCACGAGTTGTAGATGAGGACAGACGTTAGGAAGCCTGAACAATATGAGATGTCAAACATATGTTCCCATATGTGCGTATCAGCTACTTCATTTTCTCTTTTTTTTCTCTTCATTTTTACTCTATATTGCACAGACGGATTGCATTGACAAGTAATGTAGAATGCTGAGTCAAACGAGGTTTGATTTGTAACAAGAGAGTTGACCCTCTCTACCCTAAATTAGAGGATTTTGATGCCGAAAAATCGCTTTCTTGCTAAATAGACGGCTACATATTGGCTTGCAAGAAATTTACCCAGAGTATTTTATGCTTGTGAAGAGTATGTATGTATTTTATTGTCACTTAATCAAGTTGAAGAACATACAAAGATTGCTACCATGGCAACTGAAAGCTAGCCCCCTCTTGGTGGTGCAGAGCATGGATTATGAGAGATATAATTGCTTCAAGTAGAAAAACAGAAAGTAGAACAAGCCGATACAGGTGAATAGATCAGGTTTTAGTAACTCAGGAGTGAAATACAGATGAATAAGAGGGACAAATCGTTCAAATAGTAAGTCTATAATATTGATGCACTTGTGAAAAGTATCAAGGCATGTGCTGCATCTCTTTCAGCACAGCCTGTACAATGAAGCATGTCCATGATATGGCAAAGCACGTACAAATTTGTAAAGTTAGTATAAAGAAGAAATACATTATACCAAATCTGACATGTACGGAGAGTATGGTTTCAATGCTATCACTTGTCTCTGATGTACTATGACAACATTGTCACTACAAGGAACTAAATTGAATAAGATGCATACTAGACATTGAAAATATTAACAAGGAAAAATTCATGAAGAAGGAGATTTGATTTTCACTTGTTCCTTTAAGGCAAATCTACCCACAAGTTACGAATGATTTCTAGTGAAATTGCTCCCCGTCTAAGTAATGTGAGTAAGACTGCACTTTTGGCACTTAAGTTGTTCCCAGTCCACTGGATGCATTTTAAAGATTTCAGCATTTTTATGTAGTTCTTTTTTCACTTTAATAGGGCCTGAAGATACTAAAGGAATGGTTCCGAATGCACGCCCATAATATCATATTATATTTCATACATTTTAATCTCAAAATATGTGAGATTTATTTCGATACATTGGTATTTGCTTTTCTCATGTTGTCTCTGTTACTTTTTAAAAGGCAATATATCTAATGATTGTTTCTCACACTCCTTTTCTTCTTTGCTAATAAAAAAATATCTGATGAAAGCTCGATACTTTTGTGGTGTTGCCTTGGTTGGCGCTTGCTCCAAAACTGCTCACCCCTTCGTATATCTGTTAGCCGGTATCAACTATGCACGAATTTCTATGTAGAATTTTTATGTCATATTAATCCAATATAACTTTGAATCAATCTGAATGTAATCTTCTTGAAGTTTAATCAGATAAATGGTTGTATGATAGTGGACATAGTATGTATTTTATGATGATAAACTATCATTTATCATCATCTGCCCATGTTATCACGACTGCAGGGGAAAATGCTCCCTCCTTCCTCCTGACATAAGGTTAAGGCCATCTATAGGTACGTCTACATATTTCATGCTTTTAAATAAACTCCAATGTACTCCAAATGCTCATTCTATCACATTTCAGAACGAGAAATATATATAGAAGCCAACGCCTTCTGGAAATATAAAGATAACGCATAGGAAGTATTACTTCGGTTTTCTCCCTCTGCCATTTACTCTGTATTTCAATACTTGACAGTCACTTTTCAATTAAACACTATAAGATATTGGAAAAGTTCAAGAAATACTGATGTAAATACGTGAGCTCGAGACCCTTCATGATGTAGACACCTCGTATAAACACCACTTCTCTCAAGTTCCTGTGTCGCCAAAATAACTCAAATTTCCATCCTTTCTCCTTGCTAAATCTTTCTGTTAGCGTAAAGAACCTGAGATGCCTCTCTTTGCAAAAATGTGTTCGACAGAATTTCTGAGACAGAGAATTTTAACTACGGCTTCTGCGATAAGAAAATTTCGTGTTCTTTTACTGTCAATCCTGCTGCGAGGTCTGCTGTGTTGTATACTGGAAAGCCGGCAGGAAACCGTCATGCTGAAGGCTTTTTTCTCACGTTAACCTTGGTTTAACCCTCGAATGCTATAGAATGTCACATGTTTACCAACAAAGACTTTATTTCTCCTAGTGATATGCTTATCAACTACTGCCATTGCGCTAAGCTTCGGCATAACATGACTTATCCATGATTATTTGATGCTTCGGCTAAAGTGGTTCTTAAGGTAAGCAATTCATCATCGTTTCTTTAAGTGCAAACTTTGCCATTTGATTTTATAGTTTGGACCACTTTTTCTCCAGCCTTGACTTGGATTGGAGATAGTTAATATTTAATATGCAAGAAATAAACCTTTCCACGCAAAACAAGTGTTAGACAATATCTTTCGTGGGACTCCTCGGAAAAGCTTTAAAACCAAGCAAATTAAGTAAAGACATCTTTGTGCATTGTTTTTGTATTATATATTTATATTACTATGCATGCTTTTGTGTGGGGAAATAAAATATTGTTTGAGTGTCCCTTCTAGGAATTCAGTATCCAGCTTTGTGTAATACAAAGAATTGTGCATTATTCTTCTCATTATTCTTCAATGTATCTTTAATCGTGCCGTATGTTTTAACATCATTTTCTATTTTGGGATGTTTTGTGTAGTGTATTGAGCATAGGATAATGAGTTGTGCCTTTTTCTTTATGCTTGTAAAGTAGAATGAATAAAACTCAACTCTTTGCGTCCGTGGCAATCTTTTTCAATTATCGGCCAGTCTTTTCCACAGCAAAATCGTCTTGTCTACGATTATATAACTTCGTCATTGTGTAAAGCCATTTTTTAAAACACAAGACATGGATTACAAGGACTGAGTTTCTCAGCTAGAATAGACATAGGAATTGAATTTGAACTATTGAAATACTGTAAGATGATAAGTTTCAACTATTTCACGATTGCCTGGAAATACTGTTACTATTTTTCATGTTTCCACCAGAGTTGGTTTATTGCATTGTTCACTTTAGATTACAGATAGTATGCTTTTGTATTGCAAATCAAGAAGAGTAAACCTACGCTATAATTGCACAAACAAATTCTTAGATAAAGATCCGGCTTTACCGGTGGCCAAAAAAGAGAGCATTTTAATATTAAAGGACACAAACGTCTGTTGACATTAGTGACGTGACTGGCTACACTAGGTATACAACAAAATGTTATTGTTCAGAATTGTCACTGCCTAAGAGATTTTTGAGTTCTCATCCTGGAATTTGCGAACTTACACTTTTCATTGGATTTTTATCGAAGGTTCTCTAAAGAATTAGGCATAGATTTAAAACTGACATTTACCCTAGGTCTTGTAAAAAATATCATAAATTGAGATTTTCTCTACTTCTGATGGTTGGTACATCTCTTCATCCTGCTGCTTCCTGCAGAAGTATCGTATGCTCACTCCAAATGATCCTATGTGAGAAGGGTCTTGTAAAGAAAATGGACGACCGTGTAACTTTCAGGAACTCTTGTTACCGAGGTCAAATGGTATGCTTCCTGACGTTTACACCTGCAGGCTGGACATGTTTGGGAGTCTCGATATTTCCGGTGGTGAACTTATTTCTATTGTCCGGCGGCGGTAGGCAGCTTTCTCATGGTCATGGCAAAGCCCGACTGAGGGAGACTAGGTAAGATATCCTCTCTCCATTCGCTCCTCCAGGCTGCTGATAGGTCCGAATCAGTGTTTATGTGTTAGTAAATCAGTCTTTTTTATACAAGTCTGGTTGCTAGGAAGGTTTGCAATGTAGACATTGAAAGATTTATAGCCAGCACTGATCTATGGGAAATAGCGTTCCTGATCTCCCGCCATCCACTGCAAGCCTCACCAAGGCTGACCTTATCCAGGCCCCAGCATGCGTAAGAGAAAGCTTGTTATTGCTCTGCATTTTAGTATTAGATACCAAACTTAAGCCTAAGGTTATTGAAATATGCTCTCTTGTTACTCGTGTACGATTTGTTTTAAAAACGTCCACATAAAAAGGCAGTACAAGAATTGTATGGCCTCCAACAGAGGGTAAAGATGGTAATCTCTCTAATATGTATGGTGTACCTCGGATGAATTTTGTGGTCGTATTCGTTTTAGGATAGAGCAGTTATAGACAATTTTGAAATAATGGTCATGATAATTGTTTTCAATATGTCTTGACTTAATTTCTATTAAAATAGAAGGAAGAATGGGCACTAGAATAACAATGTGATGACAACAACAGAATCATAGCAACTGACCATCCAATGCCGTGGACACAGCGGGGTAAAGTAATTGATGTAATGAGTTAAGAAGGATATCTGATCGTAATTCTGATTAATGTATGCTTTTCTTCAGCAGGCTGCATAGCTATTGAAAGTCAATCTCTCTTATCGATTTTAAGTAATCTATAAATAGCTAAGAAAGACTATCAGTAAAAAAACTTTGAAGGGCATACTATATCTTTTATACAATAAAAAAGGGATGGACTTACTCAGATATTGGTAGCAGAAATATACCCACCAGTTTATACCTTTTTACAACAGAGTATTGGAAATTAAATTTAATTTTATTGTATATGTTAAAAATTTTAAAAAGATGGTAAGTATCAATTCAAATCTCATTTTGTCAACAATGAGGTGAAAATTTTCACGAGAAAAATTGACCGAATACTCTATTTATAGCTCTTAAAATTTCTCATTACAGATGCGAGCTTTCGTTTATATGCCAATCGGTCCCCAATAGACGTGATATTCTATTCATTAAATTAAGCACAGAGCGACAAAGAATGCCAACGTGCGGGAACTAATACAACTGACATGCTTTCAAAAGACAGTTGCTTTTGTCCATTTAATCAATTTGAATACCTTTTTGCTGTCTTTCTCTGCACGGGATAAATCCCAAAGTGTAAAATAGCAAATTCTCTTTCGTTTGCGGCTAGATTTTAATTTATTAAAATCAAATTATAATTTGATAAAGAAAGGTACTTCTTCATCAACTCGTTTTCTGATTACAAAAGTCGGAAGAAATAGACAAGTTTATCATAGGAATGAAACTTATTATCTGTGTCTTTTGAAAAGCTTCAGTTAATAAAAAGAGCTTCCTGTTATGAAATATTGATGATCTCCTTTACTTGATCGATAGGTCCAGGGTGTTTCTTAAATTAAATGTTTTGCTTTTTACTAAATGCTTAGCAGAAGTACACAGGCATACTGTGATAACAGTAACGAAACTATGGCCTGACATGAGCTAATAAGTGAAATGAGTTGGATTACGATCCCAGCTTCGTATTCTGCTGATTTTACATCTTGGCCTTCTGTGACTGGCTATTATTAGCTCAGTTGCTCTCAGGTGGATGATGCATTGATCCAATCAATAATTTAGAAGGTGATCCTGTTCTTATAACAGGATAACAAGGGCTCTTCCAATAACAGTCGAGGCCTACAGCTAATCAGATCTTTATAGGCCTAAAATTTCAGCATACTGTTGCAAAGTACATGCTTACTTCGCACAAGCCAAGCTAATCGTCTATTTTTGCTAGAGTTTCATAATATCAGATTTCGTATTACCCACCGAAATGAACAAATATCTGTCGTAGACAGCTTTCACTGTATAGCATTAGACACGATTATCTTACGTTACAGAAAACCTTGCTCGAAGGCAAATTAGCAGCAAACTCGCATAACTCATCCTTGCGTCTGGCATCTGTTCGTAACAAGTAGCATTTTTGTCCGTGTCTCATAAGAAGTAAACAAAGCTCTGCCATACTGTTTCAAAATATACAACAACGCAAGTTTGGGAATGTCAAAGCGATTTTACATAATGCTCTGTCGTTTATTTTAAACTACAGGAACAGGTAGTTATCGATCATTGCAGTTTCCAACTATTATAAGAAATCGAGCGATGAACATTCTCAGTAATATTTTTATGTTACCTGGTCGCCCATGCCAAGATTGAGAATCCAGACCTTTTTCATCCTTGTAAGTTTGGTTTTTTCTGATACTTTTGCAATAAGTTATCAGATTTATAATTTCCATCTCTTTATACCCTTTTTCTAATAAGCTATAATTAAAATATGTTCTCGACACTATGATTCTTAACTTTTTAAAGCACTTTTTGTTTATTATTTCTACTCTAATTTCTTTGTATCACATCCTGCTAAAGATATGTACAATCTTTCTTACAACTAGGAATCTTATACTTCATAGAATGTTGGTAAAAATAAGAAGGTGTGACGCAAGTAAATGAACACAGTTCACTTTCCTTATTGCTATACTCGATTGCTTCCACGATTAAATGGATTGAAACCGGGTAGATGTTGGCGAGAAGCTATTCGTAATAACTGTTTCTCAAAGATAGAAATATAGGACTGATGGGGACAAAAGCTGATTGTAAGATCTAAAGCTTCGTTTACGGTTTCTATCAGCAAGCTACATTTCCTAAGTAGTTAATGAATTCTTAAAGAACTCTTGTCTCTGATCTCTACTATCTATCCTTGAATCTCTATCGATCTAGCTCACATCCAATCCAAAGCTATTACATAAGCATTCTTCTTTACAGATTCCAAAATAAAGCATTAAATCGTTTAATGTTTGAAGCTATGAAAAAAGGAGAGTTTAAGATGATAGACATCAGTTAGAGTTCGACTTGAAAGCATTCCCTTCAGAAGAACGGAGATGAGAAAGAAGTGTGCCGCGCAGTTCGAAAAATCCACAACAGCCTTTCGAGAAAACTGCAGTGAGGAGAGAGTCAAGCAAGCTGGTGAGAATAGATCTTAAACCAAGTAAGATAGTTCCTCAAAGAGCTTTTCAGAGTAGTAACGGTAGAGAAGACTAAGACTGGCCATATTATGCTGTTATAAAATATGTTCAAAGATCGAAGCAAGACAGGGTGAAATCCAAGTAGAGGCAATCCTGTGAATTGGTCCAGAAGATTTAAATGAAGAGATGGTGCTGTTGCCAAAATATGCCAAAAGCATTTCCTTAAAGGCCAAATAAATGACTCAAAAAATCACTAATAGCCGTCAATGGAAGATAGTCATTCGACCCTAGCACAGTTCTAACCTTATGGCAAACAAATTTATCACTACGATAAATGTACGATTCCCAGGCAAGACTTGAAATAACGTAAAACTAAGCAATTTTAATGGGATTATTTGATAAAGCAGTGCAGATACTTTTCGATGTGATATGCCAGATCTACAATCCCTGTAATTGAGATGAAAATAAGGAGAACGCTTTCTACTAAAAGACGTAAATTTCGTCTTGCTAGAAGTGAGTCTTCTTGCCTCGTTTTTAACCTGTCAGAAAAACCACCTGATGATAAGAGTTAGATTCTAATCGCTCCTCAGGAGAGGGAACTTTTTTTTCAAGGGTTATTTGTTCCGATTGTTCATCCCTGTTGTGAAATTCTGTTTTTGTTTGTGTGTTTGTCAGGTGCAACATAACAGTTTCCAGGAGAAAGGAGATTAGGGGCTTTTTTGAAGAAAAAGAACCGATTGTCAATTTCATGGACAAGTACCTAATAAGGAAAAAGAGTGTAATGATAGGTTCAGCATCAGCAAATCCTCTTTTAACGGTATAAGAAGTGAAGGGAAAGCAGTTGACATGGCCATGCTAGGAAGATCAAACACATATGAGTAATCAGCATAACCTTATTACGAGAGGGTAATGCGATGGTCCAGTGATTTCGGAATACATCAATCTGACCGGTCATCGAACTCGGATGGAGGTATCTTGAGATCCAAATCAAGCGCATCACTAGGTATTGAAAATCGAGAGTTGGAGAGAGCAAGGTACCTAATGACATAGCTGGTCGGGTTGTCAGAAAAGAGAAGGAGGGTAAGTTGTTCGAGATCCAGCTACATGCAGTTGGTAATATTTGCCAACCTGATAAAACATACCTATTTCGGCTCATCGTTCCAGACAATACCCACTCATTTGTAGGTAAATTGCATCACGTATCCAAGCAATGCAATGCAATAATCACACTGTTGATGGAAGGTTTGGAAGGTTCAGAAAGCAAACTATTACGTAGGATCATTAGGAGACAGAAACTAAGGCCCCTGACAAACGTGAAAGTTCCTGGCATGTTATTGACTCCATCAACACTTGCCGACAAAAAAGCCTGGAAGAATTAATCGACTTATTAGGCAGACCAGCGAATGGATAGCCGCATCACCAATATCTTTCTGTACAACTGTCCAGCTTATCTCAAGTTAACAAGATTACAAATATGAAGCTCATATTCTTACCACCATATACCAATAACATCTAGCAGCTGATGGATTCCGGCATCATCAAAATTCTGACAGCTCATGGCCGACACTCTTCGTCCATATAACGTCTGAAGACTCGTTCTCAATCTGCTGAAGCAAGTTCCTCACAGTGGTCGCCATCAATGACGCAATGACGACAGGCAGCAGATTTATCAGACTTTTATGCCGGAGGCAAAGGAGATGATGCATCTGATGGAGCACTTACAGGTTGTAGTAAAACACGTATGTAGCTGCAATTCATGTTTAGGGAGATTGGAATATTGAGGATTACGTCATTGCTGGTAATAATAGCCTCTCCAACGGACATCATGGGGAATCCAGACGACCTCACTTTACCAATGGAAGTAAATCCAATCCCGTTATTCTGATTATATCTATATGTTTAGCATTCTAGACGAGGTTTTTCAACAGATATGACAATGCGAATAGAGCTGTTAAAGTTTCACTGTGTAGTTCAACCATTCAGTACTTATAAGATTTACATAAAGTAGAATCTTGAAAATGCTTTTATTATAATTGTTATTAATATTATCATTATTATTATAATTTGTTCTCTTCTGAATCATTCATATCAAAGTTCTTAAATGCAGCTAGCTCGCAGCAGGTTATATCTGCAACGGGAAAGACTGGACCTCTCGAGAGATGTAAATGCTTGTGTCATCAATGTTTTTATATTTAACTGTTTTGTTTTAGAAGTTAAATATTATTATTATTCTTGTATTAAATTACTAATTAGTATCTTATTAATACGTTATAAAAATTGCCAATATTTTACTTGATGTTTTATGAACATCATATTACCAATGTTTTGATAAAAAAAAACAATAAAATTACTTCATAGATGATCGAAGCACCCTTTAACCAAAGACGCCGTCTTCGAAGTATCCAAACCAAATCACGGTGGTTTTGGAAACAAATAAATTTGATAACCCTTCTTTTCCGGTGTGAATCTGAAAATTAAAGGCCAAGTTGTATCAGACAGTTATTCAACCAGTGCTGTATTATGGTGCTAAAATGTGACCACCAAGTCCAAAGAATTCAGAGCCCTGGAGAAGACTGATATTCGAATGATATGGTGTACAATGGGAGTAACTCAGGGTGACCAGAGAAGGAGCGAGAGCTTGGGGGAAGACATTTCTCTTACTAACATCAGAGACAAGGTTAAGGAAATAAAATTAAGATGGTATAGCCATGTGAGTAGAAACCGTAGCTACATCAGGTAGAGGGGGAGCTGGTGAGACTTTGTTCGTGCCGACAAAGAGGAGAAAGGCCTGCAAGCTGAAGATGCCCAAGGCCAGCAGCTTTTGAGAAGACTGAGGAAGACGCCTGAACTCACCTTACCAGATTAATCATAACAGAAAGAAGAAGATTACTATGTGATGTTGACCATTTCCACATTTATGCACATAAATCTGTGTTGCAAGGCATGAGTTGATGAGTTGTCCTTCAAAATTGTTGAAGAGGAATATTACCATATTATTATTCGCTCCTAAAAATCCTCACTTTATTCACATGTAAACGAAAGAGTCTAGAATGGCATAACGTTCTCGCGAAACCAGCCTGTGGAAGACAACGTATCGAAGAAGCCGGAAAGGCAAGCTTGCCACTTCCATATCTTCTTGTGACAATTAGCATTTCAAATCACATTTGGTCTTAGATACAGCAAAACCAACCAAACACCAATACCCACTATGAAAATAACCCCAAACCAAAAGTGGTATTGGTGGCTTCTAGTTTCTTTCAATTTGATGTGTTTTTGCACACCATCATTGTTAACAATCTGACTATTTAATCAAGAAATCCAATAAAACACATTTCTACATTACAAATAAATCTCTTTTTTTAAAAGGAATTGCTCCTGTAGTCGTTGTTCTAGCGGGATTCTCGTTCCGTCTCCTCTAGACAGCATTCACGTTATGTCAAATAGCATTCATGTCTGCCTTAATTTGTTACTTACAAGTTCTGAGGATTCAGAGGTCAAGAGGCTACAAAAATGATGTAGAAGTACATGGGAACACATCAAACCTAAGTCATTACTAGCACAAAACAACGATACATCTTCAAAGATCGAAAAAACGAATTGGGGTAGGGTATTTTTAAAAATAACTATTTCCATGTAAGGTTTACAATTCCAGCGCCCTATGGCTAGATTGTGCTGGGGTTCGGCTTTTTTGGCAACTGATCACTTTAAAATATTTGGTCAAAAACTCCTCTTAGACTGCGTGTTTTGAGATTTCCAGGACAGAGCTAGTAGACTCGCGGTTATTTCAGAGCTACTAAGTCTGGGAATATCTGTTATTAAGACATTTAGATTGTTTATTGATTCACCTTCCAGCTAAAGTAAATTTACTTTTATGACTGTAAGGTTATGACGTCAGATCAGACCCTGGATTTAGCAAGTACAAACGATGATTAACGTATGGTTGAGCGGCAGAAGTGATTTTACATGTAATATACTTGATTTGTACCATAAGTTTATCGCAAGTTGTTTTATCCTTAGACATTTCGTGTTGCTTGTTGATGACACTTTGATATTGAGGGTGGGGAGGGGGTTATGACATAATCATAAGCATATTTTAAAAGCTACTTGTAAATAAATCGTAGGAAAAGTTAAAGAGTTTCAAAATGATAAGGCAATCCTTTCATGAGATATAATGGAAAATATAAAAAGGTGCCTCTAAGCGCCTCATATCCCAGTCTGGAAGGAAATAAAAATACTTACCATGACAACAAATATTCAAATATTTTGATTCAAAATCTGGATGTGGTATGATGTTGTTTACCTTGTCCCTTCAACATTTGTTTCCTTTGTGAACAACAATTGCATTTGTTAATCTGGAAAACATTCTGTTCATCAAACATTTAATTTCAATGATTTGTATGCAGGTATGCAGACCTCGATATTCTTGTTACAATCAGCCATGCTTAATAAGTAGTTTAATGTATCCACACACTCATCTCGGACAGTAGAGGGAAATTGACCTGAAAGGAAATTAAAAAGAACCCATTGATATCATTTAAAGGTTTGAAGAACATATGTGTCAAGTTAAATGAATCTAAATAGAGAAAATATGAAATCATCTCTTAAATGATAATTTCGATGATGCATAAGTTCATTAAATAGATCATTTTCCCCTTAACTGAAGGGGTTTATTAATTTGAATATAAAATATGTCTACCTATATGTTTTCCGGCCCCCGTTAGTATGAAACAATAGCAGATTATGTACTGGTTCTAACTATACGTATCTTCAGCGACAGTTCTGATGGTGTCAATGTACACCTCCCTTCTTGTCCCCCTTGTATGATGATCCTACAACCTATGACTAAAGAACAAATCCTAGACTGATGAAGGATGACATAATCGGGGGATACTAAGGTGATGTTGAATAGGCATCAAACCATCACTTGATAGTTTTCCCACGCCTTTGGAATTTCACTGGTGTTACAGATCATTACACCAAGGGCAGTTCATAACAGCCTTATCTTTGACACCTACATTGAGGAATCTCAAATAATTGTATCAAGGGCAACTTTATATAGTCGAGTAATTGACCACATAAAACCCCAAATGTAAATGAATCATAGAACTTTAGGTCATCAACAATGGGGAATGTTCCAAAGGAAGCGACATAATTTAACCTATCGCTTTAATGTTTTAAGATCAACAGAATTAAGACTTTTTTGTTGCAATTTTAAAGTTTTTAGCCCAAACCGTTGAGACTCTCCACGTCTAATAATTTTCGTTATCTCTTGACCAGAACTACTCTTTAAAGATTACACTAATCATTGTTTTGCATTGATGGGCCTCACTTTCCTGAGAAGGGCAAAGAGACATCTCTATCACATTCACGTAGACAATTGGTACCCTGTAGTTAACGCACTAAAGAAAATGCAGAAATGCAGAGAACGGAGCCAAGATAAATACAGAACAAGATAACAAACCTGCCGATATCAATTCATGGACTCAACATCTACATTTTAAATCTTTTGCATTCAGTCTCAATAAGACTTATCTTTGCTTTATTATTGATGATCATAACATTCTGATAAACGTATATCAATCGCTAAAGCTAAAACATGGAAGCATGTTTATTAGATACAAGATAATAGAAAAAGTACTTGGCCTCAAGCTTGTCATTTTTATCAATGGGGAATCAGACTTTTATTTGATATTTTTGGATAAAGTCATTCTTAGAACAAACCCATTTTTGTCCTCTTTAAGCACACACCTTTAGATCAGTACGCACTTAATGTGATTTGAAGAAACAAACTTTAGCAAGCTTTAGAGTCTTTTTCCAAACCCTCAACGACCAAATACAAAATATTCAACAATGGCAATCTGGGGCAGGAGGTGCCCAACCTGTGAGGACCCTGCGATGCCCTTCGAAGCTTTTAGAACTTTGCACTATCATAGTGTCAAAAATTTTCAAAGGAATTTCAAAGTATATGTGTTATCAAACATCCACGAATATAGCTATCAGAAGAAATTATATCGAGGTCACATGATTATTCTTCATAGATTACCCATACAACCCTGAGTTCCTCACCTGGTAGAAGGATTTTGAATTTCAAAGTGTTTGGCGGTTGAAGACTAGACAAGTGGTGAGAATACTCCGTGACAAATTTTGTGAAACATTAAGACAGTACAACGAGAACAGGTAGTGAAAAGAAAATTTATAGAAACAGTTAATTTTTTCATGTTTTATTTACTTACTTTGTCGACTTACTTTGTCACATTTTCGACTACTTATCTTGGCAATCGGATTTATACTATTAAAGAAAATGGCATTTCATATGCTTTCTCCATATCAAGGAGCTTTTATACAGATGTAAAGCAGGGTTACACGTTATGTTTCCTGTCTTCTGTTTTCTTGTTGTTCGTACGGTTTTCTGTGAGAAGTATGTTAAATCTTAATCAGACTTAAGGGGACTGGTACAAAGTTTAAACTGATGTGGCATAATTTGCATCTTGCACCGTTATGACTCCATCCATACATTCAAGCCCCAAGCAGTTGGGAGAGTGACTACCAGATTTCTTTTGCACTATCATTTTGCTCTTAATACAAGACAGGTAACACTTGGGGAATATGAAGGCAAATTCCCTTTAAATTTTGATGCTTTCTCGTAATGTCGTTAGTCAAAAATGAAAAATTTGCTTTCTACATCTTATGCTTGAAAGCCTTTAGCCGCCCTACCCTAAAAGTTATCCCAATTTTAACAATTTTACTCTTCCCAGAAACTAAAAATGTTGCCTATTTTTTGCTTGGTAAGGTATTGCTTTAACTTGTTAACCTACGTCTACTAGCTATAAAATATCATTTCTCACTATCTATTTTGGCTTATTGTTATTGATTACGTTTATCGAACACGAGGCGTAATTAACCTAACAGACAACTCTCATGTTGAATGAAAGTGGCGACGAAGGAAGACTGAGCGCTCAAAGCTTGATTGCTTATGTATACCTTATTAATTGCAAAATTGTTACTATCCTTGCAAAGTTAAGACACACGTATCACCGTGCCCCCTAGTTTCCGCTCGCATTCCTTCCATACTAGCCAAATGACTCAGCTGTAAGATTCCTGACTCGTTGGTCAAAAGCTCCACTCCTGATTGATTATCCTCACTTCCAAGTATGCCAGATCAAGTCACATTGCTGATGATATCTATCAATTATACTTCTACGCAAGACATCTTTCAGGCATTTCGCAGTTTAAAATGAGCTGATTTGGTGTAAACTTCAGTAAGAAATCCTTGCATCTTATTTTATCCCATTTCTATCATGTTTATAGAGGGATAAGTTCTTAATGAAAGAACTGAAATGAGGAAATTTCACGAAAGTCACGCTCTTAAAATAGGTCCCCGAAAATAACATGTAGCAGGTTTCTTTAATAAGCTTTAAGTTGGTAGATAACTGATATCAAAACGATCAATCAACTCTCTTGTATGGCTCTTGTCTCCTTTATCCTGCCTTGGCGTTTATAAAAATAAACATCCATAACACAGCACGCAAGTAGAAGGTTTCTTACGATGCTTTTGGTACCGAAAAGTTTTTATCTCGCATAGTGAGAAACAAATAAAGCTTCGTTTATTTAAATAGGATTGCAGTACTTGAAAGCTGCTTCTCATAAGGGTATCTCACACCTCTACTCCCCATTGGCCGTATAATGGACCGTCCTTCATCGTCTGCACTATACTGTTTGGTCTAAAGCTGACAGACGACACGCGGTAGCCAGCTACATGTAGACTCGCTTCTGTTACATGTTTCATACGATAACGACTGGTAGCTAGGCTGTAAGCTACTGTAGCTTGCTGTGCAAATTTGTTTTGATTTCAGTCTACCGTAGATTGCAGTGAACCAATCAAAACGAAGATCAATATCCAGAAGACATGTAGGATAACATCATTGTTAGGCCATAGTCGCTTCAGTGCTTACAGCAATGTGACGTCATTTTTGTTGAAATGGAAATACGCTAAGAAGTGATATATTAAGCTACGTGGATTGAACAAGCTTACATGGTTGTAAGAGCGTGGGTTTTAAAGTTTCGTTAGTACGAACAGGTTTGTTATACAGATACAATTTAAGTTGGCCACAATGGTAGCTTAGAAGCCAGATACTGCGCCCCTTCGTGTATCAGCTTAAACGTTGGATAATCGGATCACTCAGATCCCTGTGCGGCTCTGTTTAGAGGGATTTCCTTAGATACAATGTGTTTTGGTTGTGTTTAAAGAGGAACGCCTAAGATTTGCAAGGATGATAATTGCAATGTGATTCAGAGGCCTTTACTCTAAGCGCGATGTCAGTTACAATAATAGACTTCTTAGAGGCCTACATATATAGCAACATGATACTCGACATTCAGCCCTTAGAAATATCATCAAGCTCTGTTTGTAAACTTTTCTCTATTAGGCCATTTCGTATTTAACTGTTACGTCGGATCATGGGATCATGCCAAATTGTTTCTCGTGTGCTAAATAATGCCCAAAAATAGGGTTACGTATTGTAGACTTGACGGTTCTTCAATTATGTAACAGCATAATATGGATCAAATAGCGGACTTTTTAACTTCCAGTTGAGCTTACTGAGCACAAACATCATTTCATATGAGTAATGATAATAAGTGTAATAAACATATAGGTCTACATTATATCCCTTGCTCATCAGCGCTTTTTAAGTGTTCTTCTAATACCCTAAAATTAAATGCATATAATGTCTCAAAACGTTTCTGAAATAAGAAATATAAAGTAGAAGACAAAATATCACAAAACATATTTTCATGCAGGAGCATTGACGCAACTACTTAAAATAAGTTACCCTGTTTAGAATGAGTGTAAGCTTTAAGGCCGATTTTGAAAGTTACAAGTGTTAGGGCGTGTTCTAGAGGATGGTCAGACAAGGGCGTTCAAGGATTAAACGAAGTTACTTTCTGCATGAAAAACTGCTCGTTTTGACACTTTTGTAATAATTGAACATTTCCTACCTATTTTATCGCATCCTTTGATGATATTGTCCCAAGAAGTAATTCGATCTCGAATCCTGCTGCTTCTTTTACGAGAGAACATTGAATGACATTTGCACTTTACACTCTCACCTATCGTACCTCTACCCCAACCTGTATCTTCTTGCCGCTACAGTATTAGTAGCTGAATAGTGTCTTGCATAAAAGTTCTAGGCAAAATGTACAACTGCTTCCATTTACAGGTTCTGATAGAAGTTGGGAATATTTCATCACTAGAAAGAGAATGTGAAGGATAATTAATAATTTTTAAAAGTGGATATATATGGGATCTTCTCACAGAGTATAACAGTAAAATTATTGACATTTCATTTCCAGTTTCCTTTCTTCATTCCAGATTCCCTCCGTTCAATTGGTTATTGTTAAAAATATTTGCTAACGAGGAAAAGAAGAAGGTTGAACCTTTCGAGAAAGAAGAGTAAGTTATTGACACACTTTTATGAAATTATGCGTCCATTTGCCCATGTTTGAATCACTCTCATCAACTTTTTCAAGCGTATACAAAGCGTATCAATTCAAGAATAGGGACAATCTCATGCAAAACTTTATTGATTAAGGCCTCATTGTTTGAAGTGACAGAAGAACAGACATCGACTGTCAAGAGTCCTGCAAGAGAGAACGGCATGAAAGACTCCCTGATTTTGTGCATTCAGATTCTCATTATGTGAAAGATCGTGAGTCAGACGCTGTTGCACACCAGCTAACGACAGTCGTGTGCCATATGCTGGATTGCCTGCGCAAGAGAATCTCATTATAGTTTTGCCTCATTAATCAGTGAAAAGACCACAAGTCAGACAATCGCCCCAGACTTGAGCCGTTTCACGCTGTGTACTTCCCATTCGTAGAGAGGAGTCGTGACAATGTTCTGTACATTTTGTCCCATGTCCTGCTTGACCTGTGACCTCTGTCTCGTTTTCTCGATCTTTTTGCTGGAGGAAGCAAACGCTATCATAAGATGCGGCAAATCGAAGATCAAGAAACAACCATCATTAATTATGGATTGAGTAGTTTGAGTTTAGGCCAACACGTGATTTATTATCAGTGCGTTCAGCCGTGTGATTTAAGACTGCAGCTTTGAGCATCTATTTTAACGATCCGATAAGGAGCCCAATATAATCTGAGGGCTTTCTTAGATAATGAAAATAGGATTCTAATATAGAAATTAAAAATGATCCCATTGGAAATGAGGTGTTATTGATGCTTTTGCCATGTGATTATAGATAACACTTTGGAAAACAAGGATAAATGTAAAATATTGTGTTTTTATCGACGATGAAGTATCCACCTTTGATGAAAGTCACGTACAAATGACATTTCAAGAGCATCCTGTCAAACTACTGACTCCTTAAAAATTCAATGCAATGAAATCAGGCTTACACTTTAGGAAATTGTAAACTCAAACAATAAAATGCCAAAAGTACTCTTTGTCCGTCTTTTGGATGGTACAGTATGTCAGTATCTGCTTTCTCATTTCGCACATTCCTGACAGCTTACTAAGCTCTCCAAGAGCTGGTAGATAAGTAAAGGACGAGTTTACATTTCCTCGTTGAAACTGCTTCCTGAAAATGTATATTGAGTTGTCACAACCCATCAACTCTTTCTACATTTAGAATATAAACAGTGATGAAGGGCGTAAGGAAATAAGTACTTCACATACTAAAAAGACCCAAGTTCATGACTCCTTTAACGCCTGGTTAATTTTCCCAGCAAAAATTGTGGGAGGAGGAACCAGAAATAACTGACTGTGTGTGAGGGGATCTTGATGTACAAAACGGTTTGCTACAGAAGAACGAGCTGCAAACAAGCAACTGACTGCAATATTTTATTCTCAATTAGAATGACATCATCCGAAGTTGTATAACCTGTAACCGAGATAAAGAAACATAGTTTTAGTGCGTCAAGACATGTGAAAACTCAAAGTAATTGTGGCAGCCAAACTTTCACGTAGGGGCTTGTGTACAAATATTTATCTCCAATGATGGTTTCACCGCCTGCGCATGCGTAGTTTTGCAAGTCCTAACACGACTCCTTATTGATGAATAGTTGAGTAGAAAATGAAAGCAGGTAAATTGATTTTCTGTCAAATTCTGATGAGAGCAGAGAGTGAGAAACAAGACTAGAACGTTTCATGAAATGCAGGACATGCTATTCTGATGGAAATGACATTGAAAATCATTGATCAAAGCTTCACCATATTCATGCCACTACACACTATTCTTGTCTTTTTGCAACCTGGCAATTTTCTTGATTATATGGACACATGCGCATGTACATACGCAATTGTGACTGAACGCAAAATACTTATTTGATAACTCGTGCTCCCACAAGAAGCCTGAGTAGTTATTCAAATAAATAAACCTTCAGTCTATGAGGCACTACTCTATTTACATACACCAGAAGGAGGCGGAGGAATTTGGTACAACATATAGTTCCCAGGCGGCGAGCAATTTTGTATAACGATAACTGTGGATTCCTCATAGAATTGATGAGGTTTTAATGCTCCTTTCCTGACATCAAATATTACCACCAGTTGACAATTTGAACGCAAGCTAGGACCAGCTTTTACTTCGGTACAGTAAGCTCCAAGCAGGATCTTCACATATTTGATCATACATGACATTTGTATTATGATTTAAAAATAACCTGTCTTGTGGAAAAGAGAACGCTAAATATAAAATAAGAAGTTATATAAGGAAACAATGCGAACTTACGTCCTCTGGTTTGTTATGGTTTAACTTCTCTGGATGTTATTCAGATGTTGTAATCTGATTGACAAGGATTAGGGTATGAAGAGGGCAATCCGCTATGATTAGAAAAACATCCCATCAAAGAGCTAAATACACTTTTTGACAATTTTTTTGCGTTTTTAAGATCAAAACGTCATTATATCGATTTTAGGGCAACGTTCATTTAAATTTACTTTTACTTCTGACTGTTGTAGCCCCGATGTCTTGATGCACAAACTTCATCGATGCAAATTTCACCGGTTTTTCTAGCTTTACTCTCTCCAGAACTCATCGCTACAGGTTTAGTGTTGTCTTCTTGGAAAATGCAGTTCTTTTTGCTCATGGCCTCATTTAGTCTGAGAACCTCCTGTTATGCTATCACCCTTCTTCAGCTGATCTTATTAAGTAAAATTAATTCGATGAACATTTCTTGCCATTAAAAAGTGCATTTTAAATTTATTTGAAAACGATAGCGTTCAGATAATAATGGTAATGATCGTGATATGATTTCATGATGACGACGAAAATAATGATGATGATGATGATGATGATGATGATGATGATGATGATGATGGTAATGATGATGATGATGATGATGATAATGATGATGATAATGATGATGACAGTGATAAACAGGATAGTGCTTTGTCCTTCCACTTTGATACATTTACAGATGAGTATCGTTGATGGTAAGATACAGTGCTGCGTCGATGCTGACAGTGGTTAAATAGCAATCAAACAACACTGGTGCCTTCTTACTTTCCACAGATCTGTAGTCTTGTTTCTTTACATTTTTTCACCTTTTTCTCCCTTTTCTTAGTTTACGAGGAGTAGTGATGATTATAACTTAGATGATTTTTATGAGGAGGGTGCAGCAGTGTCAGGATCAGACAAGAGAAACGAAGCTTACAGGAAGAAACAAGCTATTAAGGGTAAGGACATTTAATGTTATTTATTGAAGGCAGACGTCTACGATACAATATCTGCCTCGCTGCGTAGCATCTGAAATTGAATACTGTACTCTTCCTATACGTGAAAGTGGACAGGGGAAGACAATAACGAAGCTGATACCGTTAGCGCTCTACCTGTCCCAAACGTAGTAAAGCCTGATGCCATTAAAAAATCAGCTACTATCGTGGCAAAAAGCTGTGACA
>JAAAKL020000327.1:0-12898 GCA_010016065.2 Carybdea cf. marsupialis auct. non (Linnaeus, 1758)
CCTTCATCGTCATCATCATCATCATCATCATCATCATCATCATCATCATCATCATCATCTTCATCATCCTCTTCATCATCATCATCATCATCTTCACCATCATCTTCATCATCCTCTTCATCATCATCATCATCATCATCATCATCATCATCATCATCATCATCATCATCATCTTTATCATCACCTTCATCGTCATCTTCATCAGCACCACATTTTCATCATCATCTTCATTATCGTCCTTATCGCATGCCAGTGGCCAAGGGAAACTAGGAGGGGCTGAGCCCCCCTATCAAAAATTCTGCGCGCCCCCAATAGTAAGTCTTCAAACTTTACGTAAGTCTTCAAAATTTATGATAGGCATTTCAGGATGTTCCTATGAGGCCACTAGTATTATAGTCGATCTAGATAAATGATGCAAAACCTGGATGTTTCTCAGTATAGTGAAAATAGGGACTTTAGCGCAGGAAAATAGTGCATGATAAGAGCACTAAAGAAGTTTAGTAAACAGCACAAAAGCTTTCCGTTTAGCATGCTGGATTGGTCATTGGCTGTCTGTGTTACAAGCTTACTAGGAGTACCTAAGTTAGTAAATTATTCGGAGAGTGTTTTACTGCGGCTCAGATTGTGTGCTTGTCATACAACGAGAGGGCCCTCCTGCAATAAAATGGCCTTTTCCTAGAAATACTTTATTAAACAACTTTATCATTACAGAAGTGATTGGTGAGTAAAATGAAGATTGAAAGTCTTAATTGTATAATTGCATTTCTAAGCTATTGACCATCTTTTGTCCTAAATGAAACACAGATTTAAGACAAAAAGTGATTTTTATGATGCTATTGGGTGTGGGAGTATTTGTGGACAATGCAATTAAGATGCTTTAAGGCCACCTGAAATTGCAGGGGTAAGACACCAATATCAGAAGAGCCATCAGTTGTCAACACTTATTTTAGAGACAATCGCAGGCAACATTACAACTGTTGCTCTGCTCACGCTTCTTAACTAATACAGGGAGGCATTTCTCGATACCTTTGACCTGATGGATACAATGACAACATTTCCATGCTCTACAGCATTGTGTGAACCTTGTTTCAGTCCGATGGCTAGATGTTGTATTCCACATTGCTGAACAATGGTGCAGAAATCTTGACCGAGATCCTGTATTGCTCGTTGTAGAAAGCAATTGAACAGAAAGTATAAACCTAAATGCATTGTTAGAAAGTTGGCAATGCCCTCTCATTTAATTGTTTTAAGACACAACGTCATGAATGTAACAATTTTTGAATAAGCTGCATGTTATGTCTTTGTATTATTTTTTCAATAAATCTGATGAAATAAAGGGGGCAGTACATTTTGATGCTATGGACGCTCTGTCAAAGTGGGGCAGTCATCTGACTTTAATTTGTTTCACGAGACAGATTAATGAAAGTCAACGATAGTATTGAGACCGCTAGTTGTTGTTTGTATTATTATTTGCCATTCCTTAACTTGCTTTATGTAACAGAAAACTGAAATCAATTTCGGCATTTTCCTTGTTTGAAGTTGAAAACGAAAATAACTGATGATTTCGAAAGAATAAAATATGGGTCCACATTTTCAGTATAGACGAAGGACAAATTGTTTTATGGTGAGACAGTTTCAAGCGCACCTTCATCCATGAATTAAATTTCTAAGTCATCTACGTTTGTAACATTGTAAATTGATTTTGTCCCACCTCTGACAGTCTACGGCAACTAACAGCAGTATCAGTACAAACTTATCTTGTCAACGTCGCTTAAAGTTATCCCTTAGGTTAACGAAGCTTACCTGGCATTTGTAGATTTTCTTGGTAACCTCAACAACTTATTCAACTTGCAAACCATAGTTCTTAGGCTACACCTTCCTCATTTTCCTTATTAAAGCCCACTTACTTATGTATTAGACCCCCATCGGTCAAATAGCTCTCAGGAATTGCTTCGAAAGTTCACTATCCATTCATACTTAGGAGGAAGCACCCATCTCCGAGTCTGAGAACCATAACATGGTCTATTACACTGAGCTTATAAATCAGTTCTATGCGTGAAAATGCTAAAAAAGAAGGCATGTTATGTTTCGTCGAAACTTTTCTTTGTCTTCTTCTTATGGCATTACATTTAAACTAAACAAATTGTACATCTTACATTTTACACAGTTGCAGTGGTAGGGTATAGTGACAATGGACCATAAATCAAGATGATTTAAGTGGTGGTATTACATTAATGAGTGGATTAGACTGCTACATTCGGTATTTGTACTATGTTAAAGATGTGAAAGACGATGTTAATGGTAACAGACTAGCAACACGTGTTTAGTGGAAGTCATAAACAACAAACAAGGCAAAAGTAAAAAAGGGTAATGAAGACAGCGACAACTCAAAGACCCATAGCTTTCTGTTTGCATAAAACTGGCCTTGAGTGTGCAATGGACTCCAGCACCCTTAAGTGGACATTACGCCTAACCCTGTACAGCACAGAAAAAAGACTACACAGAAGGTGTTCGGCAGTTGCTGATCCACTACCAACTCTAGTATAGCTAATGGTGGCACTAGATCATCATGTTCCCTCTGACACCCACGTTTGGGTTGGCACCTCTCAGCCTTGTTTTTGTAAACACAACAGAAATATTCATATTTGTTTTATTTATTTCAGAAATGTAATATTTTGTTATATGACTCCTACGAAATATGAATTCAATTGGCAGGCACGAATCAATGAGTGGTCAGATGTTACACGTAAGATTTTCTTTAGCTGTTCATCTAGAGCTGTTCCAAAAGTAGCTTAAGCACATTCAGCTGTCCTTACAAGCTGATCATGCTAGCATCTCCACGAGATCGTATTCGTTCGGGTCGATTAACGTTAAGCCTTTGCGTTGTTGCTAAGCACATCGGAGGACAAAATTGGTAGAGCAATAGAATAAATAAACCTGGTCACGACCAAGAAAGCGCTCAAAAATATCTATGCTGCCTTTATGAATACAGGCCCTACAGGCTAATCTAAACTAGGTGGGATGTTGAGACCATCAGCATCTTCCGCTGTTCTACATGCGCATTAGTAGTCATTACGAAATATCTAGCTATGACGCCTCGACATTTTGCGAGCAGAGAGTAGTAGAGGTCAGTTCTACTTTTCGCTGCTCGCAAAATCCCGCTTCAAAATCCAACCAATAGAAATGTACCAGCTCTGCATAGTAAAGATGGCGATTAAAGGAACGCAGTTTGATAATTGCTGAATACTAGGTACGTGCTTGAAGCCTGGAAAATAGCAGAATCTCCTGATGTTCATAATGTTAGCAGAAATCAGTTCCAAAAGCTAGGTCAGTCAGTCAGTCAGTTTTCCCGCTTTTTATTTCAAAAGAAGGCGCATGCGTGCAGCTACTCTTTCCAGGTTCCCGTCGTCAAGTAAACTTCACAACCTCTATGTTATGATCCTCCTGCAAGCCTGTATGAAGAGTGATAATCCAAAACGTTCTTACTAAGGTCAGTAATTTGCACGATTGCCAGTTTATCTCCTCTTATATTTTAGTTGCTTTAGTGTATGCAAAGGCTATAAAAACTGTATAGATTATCAGCTGATCTTGGCCGCTGTAGGTATCATTGAAATGATTGAGAATCAACACTCTCAGCTGTTGTAATATTAGATGAGGCCAGCATATTATGCATGTGATACATCTATCTGCTGAGAAACTCTGTGATATTCCCGATTATTTATTTCCTGATTACATTGGTGACATTAGGATTTATGGCCAAGTAGCTCGTCGTCTTTTGACTATTATGAAATGATATATAACGCAGAAGGACCACTTGATTCTTGAATGTAAGATTTCGTAGCTTCAGCACTAGTGTAGCATGGCAAGTCATATTTATACTAACAAGAGCAACTTGATAATGGCTAATATTAGTATCAGTGTGATGATTAGTATCCGTATGAAATGTACGGTACGTCATTAGATCATGGTTGTCATTAATTGTTTTCAATAAAGTTGATGTATGTACTGTACTCTTATTGCAGACGTTGTGAAATGGAGATCGACATTACATTAAATGATTAAGTCATGTTTCATAAATGCAAGTGGAGTGACATGTACTTTTTCTTTGTGCAAGCTATGGAAAATTTTACCATTTAAAAGACCCTACTCCTATTTTTCAGTATAGAATTGAGTATATACCAATAGTTGTTATTAAACCTTTCAATTTTTATGGCTATTTTAAAGATCACTAGCTTTAGATTAAAATTTAATTTTATAAACGATTCCCCATCTTCTTTTGTGTTTGAAGGTAACTAAATGAATCACCAGGACCTTTTAAACCACTCCATTGCAGCCTTAAATGGCTTTAAGGCTACAGCACATGGCACTGAAGACTACATCAACAAATACCTTAAAGAGCAAATGGTAAGCAAGTGTATCTTACGTATTGACTCTTTACGTTTTACCTGGCATATATTCATGATGTGTTATATAAAAGCTTCTCTGAAAAGTCATGTTGTTTACCTGTCTAATGTGGGTTAACAACATCTTGTTAGTTATATTGTTAGATTTTGGTAAAATTGTTATCCATTTAGTGTCTTAATTATTAAGTATGTCTGGTATGTCTAAACATAGCAATGCAGTTAGTATGTACTACTTTGGAAAGAGCTGATTTCTCTTCCCCTCACCAGGTCAAGGTCGATTTGGTATACTGAATCTCTGCATGACTTGTCTGTTTGTATTCCTAAAACACTTGGTATACTGAATCCCTGCATGACTTGTCTGTTTGTATTCCTAAAACAAACAGAAATTTCTATGCTAACAGTTTCTTCTTTAGAACTACCAAGACTCCATTTGCCAACAAACATATTTTAGAGATATTTTCAGATAATATGTGAGGGGATGAAAACAGCTCTGGCTTCCCTTGAAAATATGTCTGCAGACCACTTTTATCACAAGTATATCAAATTTATACTTAATGTTTATTTCCCTTTTGCAGAATGGTTTGTGTTTAATTAAATGGAACAGTGTTAAAACTAATAGTTAATGTTTTGATATTTTAATTTTTTTAGGCTTTGGATGCTGTAGACAAAGAATTTATTAGTGAAGTATTTGTAGGAAGTGTTAGGCATGACGCTGCACTCAAAGTAAGTTGTGAAGGATCCTTGCAATTGCAACAGCATGTAATTTTTATTTCTTTGGGTAGGATTTGGTTGTTTGTATAAACATCTTTGGGTTCAACTATTCATAATGCGGTGGATTGTATCATAATATTTTATCGTCACTGATGATGTCTTTATATCTCATTTTTGGTCTTCCCCTTGGTCTTTTGTCTGCCCCTTCTTTCTCAAAGATGATCTTAATTTAATACTCTTTTTCCTTTTTTGTGTATTACATGCCCAAACCATATCATCCAAGCTTGCCTAATTTTCTCTGATATGTCTCACACTCCTTGCAATATCTTGGAGTATATATTTCTCTTTCTGTTTGGTCACAGCCAATGCCCTTATCTACCTCAAAGCATTTTCATCTCTTCCCCAAGTAGCATGTTCTCTTACTTTAAATGATTGTCCAGCATTCTGCTCCATAGAGCAGTATAAGTTTAATCATTGTCTTGCTTACTTTGGTTTTCAAGTACATAGAGATTCTTTTTGTCACAAACTACTTAAGAATAGTTCCTTCCACATTTTCTATGCTTTCCACACTCTCCACTTAGTGACTTCCCCTCATACGCCCACTTCAGTAAGTTTAAACCACAAATACTTACAGCAATTTACTTTTTTCTGTCTTGTACCTCTTCAATGTTTATCATTTATATGTTGCTTCTATTTAACATCATGCCAAGGGCTATTCTTCCTCCATTACCAAGGTAAATAGTAAAGGACTAAGGACACATCCCTGGTGTAGACCAACTGTTACAGGGCATTCAAAACTTGGTATTTGTGTTTTTCACTCTAGCTCATGTCATGGTGTATGAGATCTCCACTTTTCTGACGAGCTCTCCAGGAGATTTGTGATGATCTATCTTGTATAATATTTATCGTAGAACTGCCAGATACAAGTTTATTGCATCAGGTGTATCTGAAAGAAGTTGTTAGGTGGATGACAAATAAACAAATAATAGGGACACCATACCAAAAGCAGGCTACTAAGTTCTTTATTACTCATGGTATACTATGTCCTGAATCACAATCTTAAAATCACTGCTTGAAAGAGAAAAAAAATTTTCACCTTGTTCTTTTAGGTGGTTGCTGATTTATATTACTCAACAACTGGGAAAAACTGTTTGAAATCAGACTTGAACATGTACAAAGGTAACAGCATTAATAATCTATGCCTTTACTAACATACATGTGACAGGTGTCAGACACAAGATTTCATTGAAAAAATGCCTGATTTTACCAGTTTGTTGTGTTATGGGCGTGCTACAACACTAATTTATTTGCAAATGTATTACTTCAACCAGGTAGGAATAACAAACATCAAAGCTAAATGCCAAATTAGTACTAGGGAGTCACAAGTGAGCTGTTAGATTCTGTGAAAATCTTATTTATTAGGTAGTGACTATAGCATTAAGCATTGTTCTTAATGTGGTAGTCTAGCAAATGTAGGTTACAGATCTTAATAATGGATCCATATGAACTTTTTAAATATGGTTAAATGTCCATTTTACATGCTAGCATGTGTTAGACAGATGTCCAAATACATGGGAGTTGTTTTTGTAGCATAGAACATCTTAAGACTGGATTCCTTTCCTGTCATCACCAATGACCTGCCTGGGATTTGAACTCTAAGTTTAAATCCGGTTTTGCATAAAATCAAGATGACAATATGTGAAGACCTGTGTAGATTTGGTCAAAGTTATAGGGTTGCATTTCCCAATGTTTCTTCATGGTGTCAATACCCATGTTTACCGTATCAATAAGAAAATTGACATCACTTCTTGGTATTTGATTCTGATTTATGAAAGTATAGCTTACTTACCATAGTTAATTCAGTTTCTGCTACAGCGATCAGATGTGTCTCCTCTTTCATCCTGAGCTGGTGCATGAGGTAGTTGGAGGTCCATCACAATCATCCTCCTCTTTGTAGAGTACACGTTGGTTGTTATGTAGAGACCCACATGGTTTTCTTCCATTTGTGTAAGAATTTTCAAATTATAAGAAAGATGCTACAGTTACATCAATGTTCTTTATTTGGTGAAATCTTCAGTACCATTTAATGCATGCAGCCTTACTAATTCCATGTCCTACATTACATAAGGTTTCTAATAATAACTGCAACTAGGGGTAAAGTTTATCATTATACATTTGGTCAATCATTCTGGTTTTTTAATTTTGGTTACTAAATTGCAGTGTCTATATAGGTTAGTTGTCTGGGATACTTGCACATTTTAAAGACAATATTTTTACGTTGGTTATGTCATTAATCACTTCAATAAATGCACCTTCTCTAATAGTCTGACTAACTTTGTAAAATATTATTAACAAGGGAGAGGGCTACAGAACAAATAGAGAGAGCTGTAAGGAAAATGAATTCCAAAAAGACCATTAAAAATGTCAAACACTAGCGAAATGTAGTTGTAGAAATGTATTATACATACATAAAATGTAAATGCTTTTTGTGCAATTCAGACCATTTAACTGCAATAAACTAAACCAGAAAAACGGAATGGCATCTAGGGACATCAATTTATGTAGGTTTATGGAAATGACCAGAGTGGGCCCAAGAAATTGTAAATACATCCAGGAAAAATTCTTCCAATATTTTATTGCCTTCATAACAGTAGAGATGTAATGGTAATTTAACAGGAAATACTTATCCTAAACAGGTGTATTATCAATATTGTTATCAATTTGCTGTTTCAGTTCTTACATATATAATGTTGTACCGATTGGATGAACTTGGAATTGGACACTTCAGGAAGTTTGTTTCAACTCAAGACATCAACAAGATGCATAAGGTAAATCTTTCACAGGGGGTCGCACGAACTTATATCAATTTAAATATATCAATTTCCTGTTATTTTAATGTAAGCTGTTTTAGTTACAGTCATTTAGTTTAGCAGCTTTTGTGAAGAACCAGTGCAACTTAGTGGTTGTTGAAAAATTTATTTTTGGTTGCTGAAAGCAAGTACCGTACCAGTAGCTAATGTGGCGACAAGAGAAATAGATGATGTTATCAATAGTGGCCACCTACCTCAGTCCGTAGAGCGCACTCGGCGAATGTGTGGGTCACGTTTCGTATCCGGTTGCAGACATATTTTTCTATTTCTCTAGTATTTATTCAAACTTAACATACCGGTAAAGGACCTCTATCATGGTTGCCTTCTAAACTTAATCAGATACCGTGGGAAGGGTGATAACATTATTGACTGGGTCGAGTGATGGTGGGAGCATTACGTTTGGTCTTATTTCCAGTTTTGTGCGGGTTTATGAAATGAGCACTTTCATAATAGATTGATTTTGAAGAAATCATAATAACCTCGACTCGTTATTGTGTTACTTGGTAGCAGTTTCCTTTGTATTGTGAGTAACGATCGCAAAGTTGTACCGGCTCTTTTTCGCCAGTACAGTTGCAGTGCAATAGGAGTATGGAGGATTTTGAGGCAAGTAGGTCAGCAGAATGTCGTGCTTTCTAATCACTTTGGGGCCCATAGATGTGATCACAGTGACTAATACAGATTTCAGCCTTCTGTCCTCATCTTTCAATCCGCGCAAACCATACACTTCTTACGTCTGGAATGTTTTCAAGGACCAAAAATTTTGGATCAGGGAGAAATTTTGCACAACTTTAAGATATGATACATACGTTGATAATATCACCGATATAGCGCCTATAGCCTAAACGTTTTAAGCGCTGATATATAGCATTACAATAGTCCTATCTATTGGTGATGAAAGTATGAAGCAGAATTTTTGTTGTTTCCTGGGCATATTCTCGTGCTAAAATGATGCTCTACGTAGGGTTTTAACTTTTTCTCTCGTAACTATTATAGAGAGCTGTCAAAAAGATATGTAAATATATATAACTCATAGTGACGTGTTTCTGTTTGTCAACTTGTAAAAATAAATAACCAGAACCTTTTAGCTAAATGGAAGTTCGTTTCTTCAGTTTTTGACATGCAGTGGCGACGTCTGTTTTATATATGAAAACAAAAGAAGTTGTGTATTGAAACATGATTTTACATAGCTCTTAATGCCTTACGAGATATTGGAGTTTTAATTTTTGAATGCTTGAGCAGTATCTTCAAGGTTCATGCAATGTCTTACAATACTTATCCCATAATTCAGTGACGTTCACTTTCCTTTTGCAGTTCTTAAGTTTCTTTCTGGACGAGGCAAATCTGAAGACAGTGATTTTTGCAGAGGTACGTCAATTTATGCAGCGTTTTTGAAATGATATGATGATTGCATGTTCCTCGTATTCTGCATCTTTAATGAGGAGGGACAGTGATGATACAGATCCAAAGTTTTGGAAATTGTAAGATTAGACGCCAGATATCTAAAGGCAACTTTTGAGTAGGCTGTTTCCCAAAATGCCAAACCTGTAGTGTATATAGTGTTTAAAATAGAGACCTTTGAATCTCTTCCTTAAGTCAGGGACCAGCATTAAATAATAAGGTTTTGTTAGAGCGTTTTAAAACTTCGAAATTGATATCTCCGTGTTGTTTTGGCCATTGACGTTCACACTAATAGAGCAACATGAAAATTGAGTTTTTCCCCGTAATTCCAAAATTTTCAAAATCGTGACGTCACACTGTGGCACCGCATTATTCCTCCGAATATTTTACCTAGTAAAACAGCTACCGCCCAAGCTTTTCGTTGGGGGCATATTTCTTACCGACTACAGGTTATGTTGACTCACAGAAACAATGTACGCTAGCAACCAGTGGAACTTTAAGACGAAATTATTATTGAAGAATTCCCACGAAGATTACTTGCTTATCGTTCAAAATATGTCTCATTCTTCTTAAGTCTTGTCGATCGAACCATAACCATTTCCCATCGATGATAAGAATTGTTGTCTACAAAATTTCCTCTAAGGGCGAATTTTAATGAAAACTCAGACACAATGGGAAACGAATTCAGGGAGAAAGTTACTCACTTTCAGAAAAGATGTTTCCAGGAATTTTTAGACTGGAATCGTTTTGAGAGTTGAAAATGAAAGCTTCTTTATATAATCTAGGTCTCTCTTCCTCCAAAGAAATTTTGTCATTATCTTTGTTAATGGTGCGGGATTTGTCGTTCAATTTGATCCTAAATCGTAGAAGTCTCTATCATATCAACGCAACGTTTACATCCTAAATGAATATATTTCTTGTTTTGTAAATCAGCATACTAAAATAGCTATCGCTGTTGGTGGCCATTTCACTGTAATATTTTGATTTTTTATTGAAAACCCATGTCGTTTAAATACATTATTTGAAACCACCCTTGTATTCCGCCGACGACATTCTTAGGTCAGCGGACATATCCGTTCATTGAAAGAAAACCATATTACTCCATGTAAGCCGCCATGTGTACACCAACCTTTTGAAATAGCCTCCAATAGAACTGGAATTGGCACTAAGATATAATTGAGGTGAGACTAGAACTCATCACAATATCACCGACATAAGGGCGCTTCTCCGGCATGTTCCTCAATGAGCTGAAGTGTATAGAATGTACACTATAGGTTAATTCATTAATGGAGTTTCCTGTCCTACCACAATTACGTTAATGCCCCGTTATGAATTTTTTTCATTGCCCACGCTGAATTAGCACGAGAGGTAGTCAACAACATTTCAACAACTGATATTTCTCTTCTTTCGACTTACCTAACCACTCCAGTATGACAAGCGTATCGGAATACAAATCCGTATCTCTAAGGCCTTACGACGTCATGGTTTCCATTTATTTCATTTACTACGGACTCTTGACGCATCCCGCAAGATCGACTGCCATAAACGTAATGTTCTAAGCAAAATTCTTAACATCACGACAACGATTATATAGGGCCTGTCGATTAAGAAGTGTGTGCCGTGAGTTCGAATAAATTGAAGTAGGTGATCCTAGGATAACTACACTGCAGTGTGTACTATGAGGCCAATATATATTAAACAGCGTATCCGACGCAGTTGTAAGGGAAGTAAACAGGTTTTTTAAAAAATCAGAATCGCGAGACTGACAATCAGTTTTGTAAATGTATACATTGCATTTCCATTCACAAGAAGAAATTTGTAAATAAATGATCGGTACATTCGAAGTTTAATTAGTTTTGTCTGATATAAGTTAAAACATGAAGGTGTAAAGATTTTCCCTCTGCCCTAGTGTTGGAGGCCCAGCTACAATGTTACAGTTAGAGGCGATGGCAGTGTTAGAAAAGCCTCGTCGATGGAAGCCATTCCTGCTGATTTATCCAACAAAAATCGGGGGTAGTGTCTTCTGAGTGCTTTTATTGAGTATCATGTGAACATTGATAGTTCTTTTCTACTTAAAACAAGATTAACAGTTATTAAACGAATGTATGGTAGTTGATTGAAGTACGCGCCGACGACGCGACTGTACATAATTTTGTCACGCACCGTGAAAAAAAATCATACAGCTTGCTCACGTTATTGTATGCTGTATTGTATAGAAATTTAATGTATTATATTATACAGCGTAGTATATGTGTTATGATATAGTTAGGGTAGGATAGGGTAGAGTAGAATAGCATAGAGTATGGTAGTATATGGTGTGGCATAGTCTAATATAGAGTAATATACTCTCGAATGGTGTATGATAGTAGAGTATAAAAGCATTTGATATGATAAAGCACGCTTTCGTCCATCGGATATTCTCCATTGTTATACAGAGTGCATGTAGAATTGCCGTTGAGTCATCGGTTTGAATCGTTTAGAAAATTGCCGATGCAAGACAATGGTATACCAAAATAGTCTACTAAAGACGATTGAACTGTCTCCTGAAAACTCCCATGGCCAGCGATGGGAAAGATATTGTGATTTTACTACCCTCATTCAGACCACAATACATTATTAGCGTACGAAGTTGATAAAGATAGCCCCTTCAGACTATACATAAAGGCATCTTGTAGTAGCTTAAATCCATAAGATTGTAAGCATAGTTAGCTTGATTTAAAGCAAGAATTTAATTTCAAAATGAGATCATAAATTGTCAAAAAAAATTCAAGATGGGTTCACTTTAAGCCAGACATAATTTCATCATGCACTGTGCACAAAGGTAAATACGAGTGAATAGACTTTTGACGTAAATAAGAGAAAAGTTGCAGTTTCTAGGATTAGGCTAGAGTTCGAAAAACAAAGATTTCTGTCAAGGGAAAAGTGCAGGAATAGAATATTGATAAATGATAAATAGAGTTATTGTATATCGGGCTTGTTAACTGTGCAACAATTCACTAAATTGAGATAAATTTGATATAAAAAGTAAATAATTATTTATTTTATAGTATCAAAATTGATTTTGTAATATATGATAATGATAATAATGTATCGATCACTCATTTCAAAGACTGTAAAAATTCTATGTTAAGCAACGAGCCTCATTTAAATGTTAAAATATCTAGACTAAACAGTTCTCATTTCTGGATATTTATTTTAAGAATCACCGAGTTTGTAAAATTGAGCTGTTAATGGTGTAAGGGGTATTTGTTACCCTGCACATAACGCTTTCACGCTTTTGATAAGCTTAACAGTGACAGAAACATCAAAGCGCCTTCCTTTGAAGTAGTTTTACCCACCAATGAAAATATAACCACATCCATAGTTTACATAATGACTTCGCAATTACAATTATTAACCTTTTATCACTGATTTTACTTAAAGATAAGAAGTCAAGGTCGAGGTCGATAGATTAAACGCAGCCTTTAAGTCACGCTATGTGTGCAGTTAACATCCTTGACAGTGCCTGATCCCTAG
>JAAAKL020000327.1:12908-45669 GCA_010016065.2 Carybdea cf. marsupialis auct. non (Linnaeus, 1758)
TGCAACCAACAATTTTGAAGAATAATTTATTTCTGTGAGTCAAAGGAAACTAAGTCACTTTCGTTAGAAGTAAGAAGTGCAATCTGTTTAAGATTCCTCAAAGCGCCTGTAAATATGTCTTTCCGTTTTACATTTATACGATAGAGTAGTGCAATGTTATTATTATTACATTTTTTCTTCTTTACTATGTTTCCATTTTGAAGTTGCGATTTCTTTGGGCGGACGACTAGATAGGATTGACTTACTCAAGTATGAGCTATTGATAAGATCAAGGCAAGGAGGAGTAACCATCTGCCCTTCCCCATTCTAGGTAATCTGAACTCAAACGGATAAAAACAATTATATAGATGGGGGCAGTATGCCCGATCGGTCATGTATCCATGCTCTACGCTCTATGAGAGTATAAATGGTTAGGAGTTGATTACATCTTCCTTTTCCGCTAGTTCTATATTTGATACTTTAAAAATGACAGAGAACTGTTATTGTGGGTCTGTAACTAATATTTACGTGAGTGATATATACTGTTAAGTTTTAAACGGACAAAGGATCTCATTCCTGATGTGAATTTGAAGGGTGTAGTAGGACACCTGTGGTAGTCACCCATTCTATTTCATAACTATCCCAACTACTCGTTTCCTATTTGTGTTTATTTTTAAAAGTCTTCGATTTGGAAAGACAGCCACGAAGTTTGAGCTGGCTGATGACTTCGCAGACTAAAAATCTGCTCCGGAGCTCAAGGAGTTTTAGAGCTAAAGAACGAAGTACCTGCGAAAGGTGAAATACATAAATCAGAACCCTGGTAGCTTTTTTCCTCGTTGGTATTGATACATTTTGACGGACTAAAAGCCCTGTCAGCCATATGTGTTACAGTAAATTGGCATATATGTGGTACAGGCACGCTTTGGATGCAGTGCTGCTTACAGTTTGGGTTCATTTTGTCTTTGTGGTAGAGCTACAAGCACATCATCATCGAGATGAGGCTGCTACATCATGATCATCGAGATACGTCAGACTGAGGCGCCGCAGACTTTCTACCATTACCCCATTCCAGCTGCTCCCAACTTTGCTTTTTTCAAGCTAAGACGAAGTGTTTTCTTATCAATTGGGATAATCGATGTAATCTAGCTCCTGTTGAGTTAATTCTATTTTGACTACAATGGACTTGGAGTAGTTAACATCGAATGGATGGTCGTTTATTAAAATGTTTAAATATCGTGCCCTAAAGATGTAATTTTTACATCACAAATCGAGGTAAATAGGCTCACTAAGTACAAACATCTGATAAAATAAAGTCCTTCGAGGTAGTGGGCAGTGTTATTTGAATCTAGTTTTAGAGTAGAGTTAGTAAAAGCACTAGCATAAGTTAGACTAGCTTAGATTTAGGTAAAGTTAATCTAGTTTAAGTCTTTGGAAGATTACGCTGGCTCTGAGATGGGGTGTTTTCGACCGCTTTTCCTGCAACTTTTAGCACATTAAAGGTTAAACATATTGCTGCTGCCTTTTCCATTGATTATCATTCATTCCATCTGTATTTTGAGTGCTCTAAGCCACCTCCATCCGTTTTGTCTCCTGGCGGAATCATACCATAATATGTAAAAATACTCCCAAGGCATATAATATAGCAAGATAATAGAAGTACTCTATGTTTCAATTCAATTGTTGTATTCTGAGTTCATGTATTCTACTTTAAAACGTACTGTCTGCTACTGTTTTCAGTCTTCTGTACTTCGAACAATTAACTTTCTACACATATCTGCAGAATTCCGCAAGAATGGACAGTACAACATGTAGTGTTTAAAGTTGTCACTCTCTGACTACCATATGGTAGGGCTGCAGATACCGTTACCATAACAGAAAGCAATTGGCATTAAAGAAACGTATGCGAGTTTCTTCTCAGGATTGCCTCATTTTAAGGGACATTTTCAGTCTTTCTAACATTCATTTAAGTGCAAACTATTTCTTACAACACCGCTATGCATTTTATAGTTTTATATTCTTTACCTAAAATCGCTGATTTCGATTTGTGCTTTATGCGCCTAGTGTAGTTTGTACAGTAGTTATGGTCATTGCAAGTATTATCAATTATCATTTATTTAGTAGGGAAACAGTTTACTTCTTCACTCGCACATTTTATTTAATTAGACAATTTGAAAGATTACGATGACGTCAAACTTTGTCCCACTTCCATGTAGCTTATTGAGCTACACCTGCTTTTCTTGATTATCTGCTGTTTGCTATTTTGAGCGGTATAGGAAATTTTGTTGAAACGTGATCTTTTTAACCTACGTTAAAGTATCAGTGAAAGTCGTAAAGCTTAAAGAAGCAGTACAACAACCAACAGATCACCACCTTTTCCCTTCTGTTCCAGTGGTGCAAGGTATATGAACACAGCTATGTGCAACTGACATTGCTATCACCACTTTTCAGGTAAGCGTGTGCCTACACCATGTAGAATGCTTTGAGAGTAATTGCATTTTTTATGTTTGGAAATATGATGTATATTTAAATTGGATACAACATTCCGTGTTTTACCCATGTTTCTAATCGCATAGTAAATAGGAAAGGGGGTTGTATCTTATGCTTTATTCTTTGTCCTTGGTACCTCAAAAAGGTGATACAGGATGACCCATGATCATATTAGAGTGGTATGACCTCTTCCTGACGCGTGTTTTATTATTATAAAGGCTGACTAACCGCTTCCATAACGACAAAAGTTATCGTTAGATCGTTAGTAAGAATTAGAATGGTGGAGTCAGCAGAGCCTAAATTGGTCTACAGTTTTTTTGGAAAGAGTTACAACCCCTCCCCCAAGAAACCAATCTATTAATTTTTTACAGGATAGCCCAAAGTCTGAATCCTCTACCCTTGTCTTAGGCTACAAAAAATTTACTGAAAATGTAAAGAACCACAGAAACTTGTTCAAATGCATGAAAATCTGATGAAGTGATTTTATCTGCCAGAATTCATATTACAGTTTCAAATTTAAGATCATTTTGCGGGTCCATGGTAAGAATATGATGATCGTGTTGTTTGTATTTATATAAGCTTTAAGGAGGCAAGTTTTCAAATTGCATTATCTACTTTCAAATAGCAATATATCTACAAGATCTAACGTAAGAATTTATTTATGCAATAGACAAGATATTACTTCAAAATCTATGGCAATGTAGTGCAGTCGTGGCTTAAGTACTTGTGGTCACCTTTAAATAATTTCGCAGCCAAATAGACGCGCATAGTTACGGTGGCTAAATCTTTAGTTTATTTTACATTCCTCAGTTTATGAACTTTAATGGTTATAAAACTAGTTCGTTTTAGAGAGATTTTGATGTCACAACTCACAATGCGACATTGCGAGATAATTTCTTTTGTAAACTGCACACAACTAATGCGCAACAAAAACCTTGAAGAAGGGCTCTTACTGTGTCTGAGTTATGGCACAAGAATGTTTCCTAGTACACTTTGTCAGTGTTTCCTAGTACACTTTGTCAGTGTTTCCTAGTATACTTTGTCAGTGTTTCCTTGTACACTACTTTTGTGTTCAATTCTCATATACAAGCATTAAATAATGAACAAAGTCTGTATCAGTAAAAAACTATTGCCTTTCTTGATATCTATTTAAGGTGGCTTCCCGAATTGTCGGAAGTTTGCGCAAGATTGGCTGACAAGGTCAACAATCGTCGGAAACAGAGGGATGCAAAACCACCCACAGGTGTGTAGCCCTCCCTGTACACAATAAGTACACAAAGCATACCTTGCAAGTGTTAAAAAGTTATAAACTGTTTGAAATCAATTTTCTTTTGAAATTATAGCGTGGGAATATGGAGCAGCTTTATTCTGGGTAGTTCAAGTACAGGGAAGTTTAGAAATAAGGACGTACGTATGGAGGGAGATAATTTTATATTTCAACTTATCTTGCCTTTAATTCAGTGAAATACCCAGTCTAACTGATGGTAATGTTTAGAAAACTTAGTCTTTGTGATAAACTTTTTATAGGGTTAAGGCACTTCGACCATTTCATTCTGCTTTTCTGTATAACAAAGAACGGAACGTCACCAATAGTAGATAGACGCCCCTACACTTCCTATACGTAGTAGTGTTCCTATTTTCAACAAAAATTCGAATAATACTCTTGTTATAAGAATAACTGTTTCAGCATGCAGCTAACAAGAGTTTATAGTATTACAATGGAGAGTCATGAGATGAAATTATCACAAGGCGAATCATTTAATTTTTACGATCCTGTTTACAACTCGAATAGATGAGACTGAATACAGAACCGGGAGAGGTATCAGGAAGTGACAGGGGCCAGGGAATGTGCGGGAAAGCAAAACTAGTAGAAGCTTGCACTTCAAGATCTGAGGCCTGGCGCCAAATGCCTTCTTTTCTGAACTTAAATGATGTAACGAAGCGCAAAATGTAGTCATATGTGAAGTATTAATAGACTCTTACTGCGAAATTGTTGTATTTTGATAGTTTTCAATCTTTGGATTAACATTTGTCGTACTTCATGCTTAGTTTACAATATTTAGTCTTACACTTCCTCACCCCCGATAATAAGAGAGGTGTATCCAACGGAGAAGTAAGCTTGCTGAGGGGACAAAGATACTTTAGATTGCGTAGCATAATCAATGTCCTTTGATATTCAACTTTTCGCTGTTACAATTTTGTTTTTGGAATAAATTACAATACTACTGGAATAAACAGCCACTGCATTGACCGTTGGAGTCACTACATCATGATCATAGAGGTAGAGGAGAGGAGGAAGGAGAGACGACTAAGATTTTGTTGCATCCTCCGCTCAGCTACTCTATGTTTTTGCTCTATCAGCAGGGTGATTATGTCAATTGTTTTGAGCGTGTTTTTTCATTCTTTTCCTTTTTATGACTTTACTTTTTCGGCCTTCGATGGGCTTGGGCTACCATAGTTGTATTGTCGTCAACGCTGGGGTGAGGTTGAACCCCTGATGGGGGATGTGATGGTCATGTTTGAGCTACTGAAATTACTTTGGAAATGAGCCTATCCTCCGACTAGTGTTTAAAGTGTGAAAGGATACTGCTTATATATTTTATATCCATGCAAACTTGCTATCCAACATTGTAGCTTTCTGTGTATTTCGTGTCTCTTTACCTCAGCAATATAAACAACTCGTAGGACGTAACCGATGTTAACCCGTAGTGCCTTGCATGATCTTTTACACTAGAATTTATTCACGAAAAGATAGTTGACACTTGATTTATTATGGTAAACATGCTTCACGGACAGTAAACTTTTACATAAGTTGTAACCACATGTCATTTCATTATTCAGCGGGACCGTAGCGAGTCACTAATAGGTACAACGAAACTTTGTCAGCTTGACCGTTCATCTGTCGGTAAAATCTTGATTATATGTTGATTTTATGATGCGGTGTACATTTAAGGCTAACAACGTGCAGAATGTTATTACTTAGGGTAGTGTAGTACCCGATAAAGAAATCACGTCTTGGATCAAAAACGGCAACGAGGAAATTGTTTTTTGACAGACGTTAGCCTCCCATTCAAGCACCATAATGTCTACCGCCTCTACTTGCATTGTTTGTATTATATTAATAAAGATTGAACGGATGCTTTTTTTGCAAGTGATTTTGACCCATGCAGCATCACTACAGTATAAGTAATCGTTCTGAGGGCTGTAGATCAGATGTTCACTATGCTTACACCCATCTTGCCCCTGAGCCGTCATATGTACATTCTATCGTTCAATGTGTTTTGGCAGCATATTAAATGGAGAGTAGCCTCGAAAACGACAGGATGGCGATTGTTAGCACCAATTTAGGTAACCGATATTGAGACGAAGCCTATCATATAACAATGAACTGTTTATGATTATGTTTTAGGTTACTGAAAATTAAAAAAGACACGGAGTTTCCTTCGTTATCCTAGGACGAAAAGTCGCCTGATTTTGTTGCTCGTTAGGAGGCGGAATCACGATGATAAACAATACAAAAATAGTCCTTAAAATCGTAATTTGGATGAAGCAATGCAGGAATGGGCAACGTCGCCACAAATAGGCAATTACTAGACCAATAAGACCTTACTTATGCTCTTCCGCTGTGATAACTATCCTTATGTTTTATTCAGCCACTTCTTCCTTCACTATTTTTACGTCGAGATATGAAAGAGTATTTTCATGTTCGGTAAAAGTGTATTCGTGGTTGTCTTTTTCTCGCTAATAGAAGTAAAAGAATTTAGGCTGACTCAACCTCGACCAAGAAGTATTCCGATTCCTGAAAGGGTAAGCTTCAGACTGCTCATGAACTTGGATATAGTTAGATTGTGTCTTTTATTATTGCTTTCTAGGTGAGACTATGTAATTGCGTCACTTTTAGAACCCCTGTTCTTGATTTTCCTGTAACGTATGAGAGTACTAGCTTTTGAATTTAGCAGTCGATCAAAACAGAACTTCGTCTGCTGACTCTTGTTATCAACAAGTGCATTGTGAAGTCATCGTCTTCTTACTTTTTTTCCGTAATTGTAAGGGGCAGCAGGAGTAGTTGAAGGGTGTACACAATTGTAAAATGCCATTGATATGGAGATTGTAATAGTTTGGAGGAGTGGAAAAATCTTTCTCTTCCCGCAAATTGACGGAATAGTCAGGAGATGAAAAGGGACTCTTAGTTCAAACTATTATTTTCCCGTGTTGGGGTCATTTTCGGTACTCAGGCTAGTAACGTATGCCCAGCAAAATTACTAGGGAACCTGTTGCGAAAAGTTTCAAAGTAATAACTTAATCCTCCTTTTCCAATCTAGATATTTCATTAACCATTGTATAAATTAATTTGGTTTTCCTTTTATTCTATTATTGCTGGGGGCGCGCAACTTTGGAAAATTTGGGGGAGTACATGATAGATATCGAGTGGATGCCCCCTTATCCAATATTTGCACCCTATTATGAGCTGAGGAGTGTAACGATAAGTGATGACATTTTTGCAAAATACAAACAGTATTAGAAATAGATAATCGGATTAGGAGGGGGTGCTGATACACTACTTACATACATGCTTTATAGCGGTTGAAGCTTAGATAAAAAATACGTCACTGATTTTTATGCATTGTATAATAAGAGAATTGAAATCTCTTCTTTTCACAAACGGAACATACCTCCTAGGTAGGCCAGGGCCTAGTCCTGGTCTGTAATTAGTTATTACAGTGTTGGCACTGTAAATCTTTATGCGCATTGTCATACTTGTTCATTGCATAAGGGTGTTTTACGTTGGTCAAATTGATAGTTTCTGATTTTATTTCGGTATGCAAGAAACCTCACGGCAATGATGATGCTTGTGCTTGGTTGAAGATTTGACATAGATATGGGTCATACTCTTATTTCCAAGTGTGATGCAAGAACCAATAGCCTTATCTATTGGTACATCCCTATCTGGTGCCAACATCATTGCTATAGTGAACTTGTTCGATTATAGAAGGAAGTCGCTTAAGAGTTTACCAACGTCTCACCGTCAGCCTTGCACAGTTGCCGCTCCACATCGACAGTTACTGATGGCTAGCCATTGCTAGTGTATCAAATTCATATGTTCTCTTTAGCCAGGTTCCGGTAAAAGGAGAAAACTAGGAGGATAAAATTAGGATAGAAGTAGAAATGTACTTTCGTGAAATATAAAATCTCAGGACCCCAAAGTTTTGGGAGGGTAAGAGGGGAGCAAGATGTTAATGGAAAGATACTTATAATACTAAGATCTTAAAATGTATTGACTATGGATAGTCAGGAAGGTTCAGTTACTAATTTTAAAAGGCCTAGGACTTTATAAGAAGGAGTTTAAAATTTCTTATTGTAGCGCTGATGATATCTTGCGAAATCGTTTCATTCAAAATTACAGGAGGTCACTGTCATATCGAATTAAGAAGTAGCTTCATGGTGTAATAAAAACCCACGACTGGCAACTAAACGCTTGCTTTTATCGAATATTTTGTTTCTATTCTCGTAAGTGTAGCTATTGAGCACCTCCACTGATACTTCAGTTTTAAACTTAAAAGACCTAATAGCTGCTCGAGTCTTCTGTAAGTTGTGGTATCGTCGTTAAGACTAGATTTATTACGATATCGAGGTATGAATTCTCTGTGCCCCCAATCAAAACAGAAGTTGTAAGCTCCTGTAGATATTTTGCACTAAATAACTCCACACATATTGGCTCTACTGCTGTTACATTATCTGTATATTATCTCCATAATTCATATCAACTTTCTGAAGTAATTTCGTTTCGTTGCTAACTTGAAGCGTCGTGAGATCTACAGACTTTAATGAAAAAATGCAAAAGCTCGAGTACCTCTAACATGAACTCGCGGTGGAACATGGCCCCGCGGTGGAACATGGCCCCGCGGTGGAACATGGCCCCGCGGTGGATTCTCACACTTTTCATGAGGTCAGAGGTCTCTAAATGTTCCACATTTGTACGATGAAAGATTTTGAAGCTACTGAGAAATTCTACGTTTTCATTCTACGTCAAGACGTTGTACATCTTTAGTAGCAATTTAAGCTGTTGTTGGAGTTCCAGGTTTTACGCTCAGTTTTCAAACCACTAAAAAGTTTACATCTAACATCATCTGAAGTAGGTGTTCTTTCTCGCTTCGCTCGCTGGGGCTACTTTAACCACTGTTATAGCCATTACACATAAGAATTGATATTGATCATTTCGAAGGGATATCTTTCTTTCCAGTAAATTTTAGATGATAACTGAGCATGCGCCAAGAGGGGGAATCGGTCCTTCAATGATATTAATTTCCTTCATCACGTGCATATGTCTTTAGACCTCTTCAAATAGTAACGCTAATATTAATGTTTTATTTTTGTCACTGTACCAATGTCAGATCCTCTTTGCTATCACCACAAATTTAGTAAGAAGACATAACAATTACTAGCGTTTGTTCTGCTGTATCATTTTATAAGATAAAATTTGGCTTAACTTTGGTTTTAAATAAATAGCATGCGTACGATTTAATTTTCAGATTCCAAAATTAAAGAAACACAAACCGGTAAGCTGATTCTCTTAATATCTATATTTTTGCCTATCAACTGATTCATGCTGTAACGAGCCTTGTAGATCTATTAGCAATGTTTGATTAACTTTGACCTTAATTTTATGTAGACCGTCTAAATCCAATTACGGTCGTTTCTGAATACTTGTATTATTTGACGATTATTGGTGGATGGTTTTCTAATCAACTAGATAATCTTTAACGTCAGAAAGAAGCACGTGGATAGCGCCAAGTGATCACAAAGCGTGCCTTGATAAGTAGATCTAATGAGCACAGATTAATGCACGTTGTAAGTTTAAATGGGAAATAAAGCAATGTTTAATATTTCGTAGGCGGTGATCCTCTCCTATACGAAAGAATCATCAATGAAGTTGTTTTACCACAAGAAATAGTTTATAGTTCCCTGCTGTTCCGGAATATTTTATTTAGTTATTATTTGCGCACGTACGTCCTGTATTCCACGTTTTTGTACTTAACTACTAAGTCTATTTTTACAATGTTTGCACTATCTTTTGCAGCCGCCAGATACGCTTTACAAAACGCCGGCGGAGATGGAAGCTTTGGAAAAAACTAGAGAAAATAATCGCATAGCTGCGGAAGTATGTACCAGTCCAGAGCTACTAATGAAATTGTTCCTATCATAACTCGCTATCTTTTTATTGTTTTTAAGAATCCTTCACTCAATACAAGGCAGGGTTACCACTTCAAGGTATTGAGTTACATTGAAAGAAGTAGAAAGAATAAGTAAATAGAAAAATAGATGTAATTGAAGACAAAAGAAATTTAAGATTTCCAAGAAGATGGCAATTGACACTAGATTTAAAAGTGTCAAGATCATAAGTAAGAGGAAAGTAGTCTGAAGACAGAGAGTTCCAGATCTTGGCAGTCCTAGGGAAGAAACTGTTGGCATAGAAAAGTCATGCAGAGATTCAGTATACATGTCAGTGGACCTTGACTTTATAAGGAGAAAAAGAACCAACTCAGCCTACTCAAAAGAACACTTACCAAAGTAGTACCTGTAGAAAAGACTTAAAGATGCAACATCTCTACCGTGGGACAGAGGCTTAAGTGTGCAGGCCAGTTCAGAACCAACAGCACAAGAAATTTGTTTTTGAAGCCGTTCAAATATGTTGAGATAACACTTTGTTTCACCAGCCCAAAGATGACAACAATACTCCATGCAAGGAGTTGATCGTTGTCTTATAAAGATATAACACAATGTCAAGTGACAGAAAGATCCTAAGGTGTTGGCATGCTATCGTTTGTAATTACTTGTTGAAGGTCGGTCTACTTGTGTTAACATTTGCATCACTCTTACGTTCATGTTAAGCGTAAATCTATAATCAAGAGAAGCAACAACAACAACAGGAATATAATAACAACAGGAAGGATTCTTATGGTACGATGGATCTAAATTTTATATTACATCACATGTTTGAAAAGTACACGCTACGTATCCCAAGCACGAGTGCTAAAAACTACAGCACCATGTGTTAGTAAAAGATTATGTTAAGAAGTTTCAAGTCATTTACACATCATATACACTCACTCATACAAAATGTCGAATGCCTACAATGATGGGGTTTTATTTGCTTTGACTGATTATCATGATCCCGTGGATAACAGACCACCCAACTCCACAGCTGCAATGAGCTGCTGCATGTTGACATTAGTATGTATTATTAGAGATCCTTGCTGTCATCGTAGATCTAGGATTCGACGTCCTGAACATACGGTCTTACTTTTATTTTTAAATTCGTGTAAAGTTCATTAATAGAACTCCAACGAAACTGTCAAAAAGGTCCAATAAAACAAGCCACAAGATCATTTTGAAATAGGTACGGTGTCTGAAACGGTTTTTGATTTCAGACTAAAAGCTTGCATTTTAGTCACTAGTTTTTGCTGAAGATATCGAGTTGCCGTTTTTGCCTATGCCAAGCTTTTAAATAGCTTCACAGGCTATTTGTTGTACTTTTACACCAGACAAAGTTTATGGAGGTTAATAGTTCTGAGTGATGGCAACACATCTTCCACTGATATTAAAACTTCAAAGAAATGTTAAATTGAATGTTTCAAAGTAAGACTCTCAGGATTAATAAAGATTATAAGAGTAAGAAAGTTTCAAAATTTAAGAATCATCCATTGACGTATTATAGAAACGTACACGCTATATATATATACTAAAAATATTTCACGATCCTTACCATTGTTTAATCTTCATTTTCATTGTATATCCCTTATATCAAATTCTTTCTTTTCTAAAGAAACGATTGATAGAATCCTCCATGAGACAGTTCTCCTGTGCTAGTGCTGAGAAGTCTGATAAAACGAAAGTTAGAATGCAAAAATACATTGACGAGGAAAATTCAAAGTAAGTAGTCGTACAAGGAAAATAATTGTGCTTGGGCTCAAATGGTCACCTAGAGTTATCGTATATGCCACGTACTATTATCATACTAGTGTTCTTTTTGTCATAATCATCATCATCATCATCATCATCATCATTATCATCAGCAACAACAATATTAGCCTCAATGTTATTATAGCTATCAACATCAACATCAATATCATCATCGTAATCGTGAAACGTCGCCGTCATTGTAAGCAGTAATAGCATTCCCGATTTTTTGACCTGGTATCGTATTTATGGTCGTCATTGCCGTTATCCCAATCCTTGGGTATGATCATTTTCAAGGTTCCTGAATGAGAGAGTAGTTGAATGTAGAACATCTTTTGTGTCACATTCTCTTGTGTCCCAGTGATTTTCGTCAAGTAGTATGTACGCATGACACAGTACACATAACAAGTGTCTATATCTAAGAAAGTACCATAATCAAATATTGAAAAAGCGACTGGCTTCAATGGTAATTATATTTTAAGACTGGACTTTTGCTTGGGTTGATCTGTTGACCTCTTACAAGGATAGGCGACACGTTTGTGTGCTGTTAAGTCAAGATGCTGATCAATAAACTTGACATTCCTGTTAAATTTACTAATTGTAAGTTTAAATGATTTATCAAGGGCGATATTTTTATTCTTGCTGTTGCGTAAGCAAGGATATTGCTAACACAAAGTGTTGCCTACCAATTGTAGTTCTGGGCACTATGTTGCAAAGAGGGTTATGATTTACCATTGTATGTGACCGTGAAATATGGCCACAGGATACTATACTATCCAGGTATGTGTTGCAGTCAAAGTAAAATCTGGAATGAAATTTAGAGTTTTTGTATCAATGTTTGTCGACTGGAGGGAAAAGAAGAAGAAAAAGTACATCGAAATAGTCGACCGTAGTCGGGGCCAACAAGTCCGTTCCTTTTACGTTAGCTACTACCATATCTGTTTAACGTGTAGGATTCACCCCCAGGCAGGGTCAAATGGTCACCACATTCCTAGCAATGTTAGTACTCTTTTCACCGGCCCAATATGGATAAAAGGCCGAGGTGACCTCGATACGTCAATCTTGCATTGAACCGAGATATCGATCGATTTGTATAACACATGCAGCATTACTTGATAATGTGTGCCTATGTCGACCAAGGATGGAAATAATAGAATATGGTTTGCCTTTGGAACATGTACCCTGTAGGGTTGTTGACTATGCCATTGTTGTTTATATTTAGCTCCAATTTTCACCCAAGCCTTAAGTTGCTTAAGTCGAAGTGCATTCTCAGCATCAAACTTGCTAAAGGAGTGTTAGCAATAGAATTTCAAATGAAACATATGATGATTTCCCAAAAGGGGCTACTAATGAATGAAAAACGATGAGTATAAATTGATTGATGGAGTATAAATTTGTCTCGTTGCTTGTTAAATGCGCTGAAGTTCCAGTCTCAGCTAGCTGGAAACTAACTTCGGACGAAACTCTTGAGACGAATCCCAGCATCAGCCATTAGCTATTTGGTTGCTTATAAAATACCAAGGTGTAAAATAAGCACAATTTAATTTATTCCACAGTACTCAACATACTTACGGCGAGCAAGTGCCAATATGTTTTTCATTTTCTAACACGTTTTCGTTATTGTAAAAATTGTAATTGCTATGAAGTGGTTTTGAGAAAAGACCGCGTAATTTTTATGACCTTTATTAACACTTTACGTCTATGAACTTTCTCTTGATTTGATTCTCCAGATTTCATACAGTAAAATATTTTTATTGTATACCGTTTAATTTTGCCGTATCGGTTAGTTAATGCAATACCACTGTATACGACAGGCCTAAGTATGCATTCTACGTAATTAGAGACTGGTCACCGGCCTTGTTCTTGAGCCGAAATAATCTCTTGGGAAATTCTTGGAATTGTCAATGTATTCCTCTGCAACCGAGTATGATATTTATTTAATTGGATTTGTAAAGTGCTTAATTTGTTTCATTATGCCAAATCGCGAAAACGTTTACTATGATTTCCAACCCGCCAACAATTAAATCAGTTCATTTCGATTTCAAGCTAAAGTTGTGTGTCTTTGATAACTTTGATTCAAAATTAAAAAACGTCCAGGCTGAAGTTGAAAGTGTGTGTCTTAGACCATGAAAAATTGTCAGAGTTTTGGTCAGCATTTTACCCTTCCAGTCTGTTATCAAGGACTAAAAATTCCTTCCCGTTTGACCTACAACATTACTTAATTCAGGGCCGTAGCCAGGGGGTGTGGTGGGTGAAGTCTCTCCGCACAAAGCACTTGTTCCCTGCATGAAGAGAATTTACATGAGTTGGTACATGGAGTTTCACATCGCAATTTTCACATTGCCCCCCTATTAAAGGGCCTTGCCCCCCTGCTGAATTCGTCCGAGCTACGGGCCTGACTGCATTCCTTACAAAGCAATTTCTTGCCAAATATAAGTGCCCTTTAAGTGTGTGATTCCTCGTATCTTGTCTTGTTAAACAATCAAGCAGAAAAGTAGAGGACTTTCTGTCTTTATTAGTGCTTCTTTACTTTATTTATTCTATTTGTTGAAGTGGTAGAACTTGTAGGTGATACTTGTTCTTGCTGGAATGTTAGTCGCTTTTTGAAATATTAGGTACGGAAAGCCTCAAATTTGTTTGAATTAGGCAGGGGGAGGTCACATATCATTAGATTGCCGGGTGAAACTGCCCCCCCCCCCATCCCTGCAGCACATCTATGTGTACCCCAGCAACCAAACGCGAGAAAATCCGTGATACAATCCTTATTAACAGTTAGAACGTGGAACAAGGATTACGTTTTTGTCCGGGGGGATGATGCACGTTTGCGCGCTCATCACCAAGGTGGACAGGGTTAAGGCATATGGTTTAATGGAGTTAGTAGGCGTGGCACAGAAGCCACGAGATGGATAGTATTCACGATAGGATTCAAATGTCTGTTTCAGACGTAGCTGAGTTAACTGTGATTATGCCTTTCGATTAATGAATATTCAAGGTTACGTGGACGTCCTAAATCCTACGCACATAATATGAGTCTAGGTATTAAGGATGTTATGAATGCAAAACGTTTACTGTAGTTATCGTTGCCTGTTTCACCCACGTGTACAATTACTAAATAATATTGTTATTTGCTTCATTTCTGTTTCAGGCTAAAGTTTAACAAGCACAAAGCTTCTCCTTTTCGGCCCCTACCTGTAAGTATGGCTTTCCCCTATTTTCATTTGAGGAACATTATAACTCTGTCCTCCTCTTTTTGTGATAATAACTTTTAGATTTGACAGAAAATAAGTGAATTTACGAGCTTGGTCAAATTTTTATCCACTATTAAAAGTGCTATATCGTTGTACAGTGATCTACAGCAAAGGAGGCGGTTCTGTCGTAACTTTCCGAGGCTGTTGTGCCTATCCAAGGCTAAAAACTTTTACATTTTTTCAACGGCTTACCATGAAGTAACTGCAATGAATTCTTAAACGTGACAGAAACTAGGAACATACTGTCGCCACCAGGGCTGGTTTCTCATCATGGCTTAACATCAGCCAACGGCATGCTATTTTACTTCTGGAACCTAACATTCTTAAGTGGTGAAGCTTTAAAATTAAACCGCTCTTTAGTTCAACTCAGTACGTTTTCTGCATTCCTTCACTCACACAATACGGGGGTGCTGTTTAAGTGCTGATTGCTGCTCCATTCTACTGGGAGACTTCAGCCTCTATAATTTTTTTTAAGGTGAACGTTGCATTAGCTAGTGGAGTGCTTTCGTATTTTGAGCTTGGCATCCGCCAATCATACGCCTTCCTATTGCGATAATAGCACTAGCCAAAGGTGGGCTGCGAATTATATTCACCTCAGTCTGTTGATGACTACCCTTGAAGTATATAGGTATTAAGTTGATAAAACTAGGTTTTATTTACAATTTATTCATGCATGCGCCTGTAGTGCATCAATGACATATGTTACCTCGAGCTTAAATGCTCCTGCGGCGGCTAGGTACAGATCTCATACGTGAACTATCTATGAGACGAATGCATTAAGTACACAAGAGAATACTATTGGGTAATTGGTTTTCTCCATAGAATGATGATAAACCTATCAGACTAAATGCAGCAGCCATTCTCCGGGAAGGAATTCTTTACCAGCGGAAAGAGGAAGAAGAGCAGAAAAGGTAAGGAGGGATCTGTGTGCTATTTTGGTTTTAAATTTACTATAATGGGGTAGACCTGTAATCTATATAGATAACTAGTGGTAATTTGCAATTTGTCTGTGGTTCAGATTATGTTAGTAAGACTTTGCAAGTTTGTGTAGCTAGTAAATCAAAATGCACCATCTAAGAACATACACGGAACCTTTCATTTGGTGGGGGCGGGGTAGGTAGCATTGGCATTGCTTCGCCTAAGTTATACACGTACCTTGTGCCTTGTAGAAATTATTTCTATGTACATCATAAGATATCAGTAAGAGCACTAAGTTTCCTACCCACTCGAGTTGATTCAATATCTTTTAATGTGAACCCGAAGCCCGGTTGGGAGATTATTTTCATCCGAAAAACCCCGACCTGGATTTGTTGATCCAGTCGTATCAATCCGAAATACGCATAATTCAGCTCAATCAGCAGAATGATGTAAAAATAATTTAATTAGATCAGTCAAACTTTATTCCAAGGAAGGAACCTAGAAATGATTGTTTCTTGACATTTTCAACTTAAATTTTTGCAACTCTGTTTTGTAAGTAATAAAATGGATCTAGCACCTAAATCTAGCGAAATAACTTGAGGCAAGGCTTTCTCTTGTAATTTGCGTCAGTTCTATCCCGTTTTCTCTCGAATCAAAGAAAGGACCCTTAAAAACACTACTCGTACGTTCAGCCTTGAATAATATGCGGTGCTCGATGCAGGAGATGTATCCATTCGATTTCGGGACGGGTCGGGTCATGTTTGGACCCGCTTTACGTATTTATAGCACCATGGTTTGTGTAATGTACTGCGTCGAGTGATATTGTGTGCTTCCATGCATTAATGACACTCTGAAAACCGTTAATTGTACTATTTGTATATAGAGATGGCGTCCGTTTGTTCTCAATCGAGAAGTAAGCTGATGCCCCATTTTTCACTTATATTCAGACTTTCAGATTATGCAATGGGCGGACGAGATGCGTTTGAATTTGACAAATGGCAGCAAGAAATGAAGCAGGTACCAGTGTGTAATTTAAATTAAGAGCTAGTAAAGCTTCTTCTTGCGTCTTCTTAAGATCCTAGTAGATATAAATAAGGGATAAAATGAAAGAGTCAGGAGGTCCAATTTGTATAAGTGTGTGTGTATATATATATATATCCCTTGATATGGCCAATTACAACACAAATGCCTACTGCGGGTGTTACATCATAAGCAAGAATGTCCTTCCTCAACCTCATCCCTCGCAATTGGAACTGCCACTAGACATTACCTAACTATGCGTCAAATATACAATTCTTTTATTTCTTGCGTTCTTATAAGCTGCAGTACATACATAGTTTACTGCCTTTCTTGTTTCGGACAAACGTTGACCTAATTGTTATTTTACGTTCGTTCTAACAGCACTTTGGAGTGTTTATTTATCATGAATCTGTTCAGTTTTATTTCTTTTGCTATTTAACCAGATTCTTTAATGTGATATACAATTTAAGTTAATTGCTCCTTCCACCCTTCATTTTATCTAGAGGGACTTGGAAAGAGAGTTAGCCGAAATCGAGAGAAGGAGATTGGTAAGTTTACTTCAATTATTTTCTCTATGTACTTATTATTTTCTATCCGTGTCCATGTACACGTACTTTAAAGTGTCCTAACTGACGGTGTTATTACTATCAAAGATTGTGTCATTTAATGATTTTTTGCTGGCACAAAGTTGTTTAATAAATACCGCAGATGCTCTTCGATGTTTGTGGACATTGCACTGGGAATGCCGTCCCTCTCTTTTGAGCTCTCAGCACTCTTTTTCATGACCCTGTCGAGCTGAGAAGCTGTTGATTGTTGTTTTTTAAAGATCATCACGAAAGCAAAAGTGTAAGGATACACTGCTAAAACTCCCCAGTTCTTTTGTACTTACTATTAAGAGCAGTACTTTTCCTTAAGGACTTAAGGAAAACTCTTACCTATGAGCAAGTCGCATACAGCAGTGTCACCTATGAAAAGTGTTTCAAATTTGAAACTTAGTAGAGGAATAAGAAAATATGTGTCACCATCGGGACTCGTACTTTTTTTTACTCTAGCAACTGAGCTATGTGACACACGATTATAACATCGTTTACGCCTCTAGTCGCCGTAATGGCTCCACAACCTCCATCGGCAGACATCAACATCCGGCTGCATGATTTTTGGAGATGAGTCTCTTTGCATCCTATGACTGCACCATGGAAGTTAAGAACCGAGATTTAAAATTCTCTCGCCTTGATGATATTTTGCGACTTTAAAAGGCCTTGTATAGACTGCCGGCCGGATGGCAGTCCCTGGTCCGTGAATCATGATCCAGTACTTCTCTGCTTGGATCAGCTATCCTGAAGTGAAAATTTTCCCATATTTCTAAGCATTGAGTACTGTCTTCTCATTCTTGTTTCATTTTCAACACAGGAAGGGAAACTGAGTTATGAGGAAGCAATCATTGCTAGGCAGAACCTTATCAAAGAGAACAAAGATAAGGTCAAGGAAATTAAAAAGGAGGTAGGTTTCATTTAGCTACGTAATTTTATATTTTCCATCATGCTTTGCGCCGAGAGATCTTTGCTTTTAACTAGCAGTTGTTCTCTAGAAAATGCACATTTAAAGCATTCATCGAAGCAATGTATTAGTGCTCTGTGTAATTGTAATTCCACGTCGGTATTGTGTATGGTATTTTAAGAATGGAGAACGCAGGTATGTACAGATGTTAATTGCCCCTTAAGCCATTTGAGCATTTTCAAACACACAGCTCTTAGACTGAGACGTTATCTAGGTTTGGAATCGTAAAAGTGGAAAAAAATCAAATAAACCTAGGGATAACCGAGTTTCGCTCAATTTAATAAGTATACCACTGGCTTTTTTATGTCATTGGCTCCACCTTTTAACTGGAAAATGTCCACAATTTCCAATGGCAAGACAATCTTCGAAGACTTATCGTTCTGCTGCTGGTTAACACTTAGACATCTACTAAGTATGGAAATACGGCTTAAGGTAGTCTCGATTCCATTCTAACTTCCATAGATGCTCTTTCCTCAGGGTGATCACAAAGAAGTAAGGAAACTAAAAGTGATCTTATGGACTTTGAAAATTTGGACATTTATACGATCTTTCGAAGTTGGGGACATATTTAACATTTATACATCTTTTGTCCGAGTTTTAAAAAAAACTGGACAAAGAATCAAAATTATCAAATCACTGGTTACTCTGTCTTCGTGATTCAGTTTGTAATAATGTTTGCCACACTTACATCACTGCGTCTCCAACAACTTCTACTTGTTTTTATCTTACCCTGAGGATGTTGCTGCACAAACTTGTCTGCGATTGTTTCATTAAATTCACAGTAAACACGCTAGACGATAGGGGTGTTCTAAGATGATTCCCTCTGACAATGCCCAGAGCTCGTTTATGATTGAAATCTTGCATGCATAGCTTCTACTGAATAGATGTCTCACTGTAAAACTTCTAGCAACACTTTAAGAGCCATTGAAACCGGAACGAGTGTCGGAAGGCTGAATTGCACAGTGACAGTATTTTTAGTGCAGCATTTTGTAGAAACCATTAGATGGTCAAACTTAACTTATACTATTGGCGATTCAATCCAATTTGTCGCGTTCTTGAGCATTAATACTCAGAAAGTTCCTATAGGTTTATTTCTCTGTTAGTGAATAATAGGATGAACAGTCGTCAGAAATGTCTTCTGTACATGGAAATGGTTAGTGATGGCACGTGAGGTTGCAGTAAGTGAAATGTGCTATCCGTCAACAGCATACGCAAGAGAGGAAACACCTTCCGTCATCTTGTTTAAATTCTTTTCACTTTAGATAACCGGGGATAAAAATGTATACCACTGAATCTTCCTTGGTTTGTAAGTGAGCCACCAAACAGATTAGCTTTGAAATACCCTTTCTTCTTTTTTGTATGCATGAAAATGTCTCAGTGCACAGCTGAAAATGATTGAGTTCTCTGTTGATTTAAGCATGGCATGCAATTTCACTTTTCACTCGTAACCTTAACACTCTACTATTCCTACCTTGCTTGTTTCTCTAATAGACAGAAGAAATCATGCAAAGTTATCTTCAGGAGAAATTTAGAAGGGAAAGGGAAATGAGGTGCGGATCAGATATTTAAAATTTGTTGTGGAATCGTATATTATTGCACTTTAATCACTTGCTTCCTTAGAAAACTAAAATATAGGTTAAGAGTGAGGTATATGACATACCAATTTGTTAGTATTTCTATGTGTAGCAAATATAGTTCAGTCGTTAGGACTTCTTGCAGGTCATCTGAGAACTTCCTTTCCTGGGCAAGCTTTTTACCTTGGCCACACCCTTTTTATGGAGATACTCTAGAGTAATTATTGACATTCTTTTGTTTCTGGACAAGTGTTTTATATGATATTTATAAACTCAGAAGTATCGGTGTTTTGTTCGGTCGTAGATATTTGAACGGTTGCCTGATGCATTGGTGGGAAGTTAAGTCTAAGCATAATTTTGGTGTTGGGTAGAAGAACTTGAAATGCCAGAAGCTTTCCGCATCTCTTTAGTTAGGAATTTGCACATGTTTCAGATGTACCTTTGAATGTGGAACTGAAGCAGACCAAAACATGTTTATGTTCTTGTTTTGTTCTATTCTAGAAATCTTGTAGAACAGACAATGATGGATGAGAAGAACGCTAAGGAGGCCCAGAAGAAGCTACAGCAGTACAAACAAAAGCTTGGTACGTTGCCTGAACTACATTTTAATGTTGTTTTACATCAACCGAAGTAGCTTTTAGGTACACAGACTATTTAAATGCATAATTCAATGTTTACTTAATGTCTTCAAGTGTTCAGTATAGTTTGTATTCGTTGTACCTGGAGACAGCTTCCAAGTCAAGTTCGCTTTGCAGCAATATTTTTCAGCTGCTAGATAAGGATTGAGCACTCTGTCCTTGACATGCACAAATCATTAAGTAGAGCTTCGTTACTGTTACCGTTTTTTCCCATTTTCTTCATGGTACCCCTGTTTTGGAGTGCTGTTAATTCTTTTCAAATGACAAACATGTGCTTTCTTGGGGCCTTTTCAACGTTTTGGTAATTGAGAAAGTCTTTTCAAATATTTTGCTTATATTTCCCACTTACAGAGGAACAACGTAGTTAAAATCAGGTTTGCAGATGACCCTGCCTTATTCTATCCAATAAAGTATAAACTTAGTAATCTATTAAAGCTCGTGAAAGAGAGGAGAACTGCAAAAGGACTTTAATTGAGTAACAAAGAAACGAAGATAATGGTAGTAGATACATGCAGAGAAGAAAATGAGGAAATACCTTGATGGAAAGGGAATAGAGGGATGCTAAGAGTTTGTTCTTCTGCGGGTGAGGATTTTGCTATTGTGTCCCGAACGATGAAACAGCGTGATAGTGAAATATTGTATTCGAGACCTGTTTTACAGAATGCTGCTTAAAGTGTGATGTCAGTAAAAGTTCATCTACAAATGGTCGCGGAAAAGTTCTACTGAAGAAGAAGATGAAGATGTATCTGTATTGGATACAAATTATGAAGAAGTTGACTAGAGAAACGATTGGCTCAAAGGACAGTGCGATACTAATGTTGTAGACGAAGCAGGCTACACAATGACACAAGGACACAGAAAAGTGGAGCGAACTGAAATCGCGGATGCAGTGCACAGAAAGGTGGATGGATGTCTCGACTATCCCTGTGCGTGGCCATTATAAACAACCAGCAATCCATTCCAAGAACTACTAACAATTTAAGCTACGATACAATGATATGATCAATCGATGATTCTTCGCACATATCGCACTTGTTTTTACAAGGGAATTCCGATAATGTTCATTTCTAAGACATGATGAGCATTTCCTTGGTAGAAAGTGCTGTCTTTGATAACTTTGATTCAAAATTGAGAAACATCCAGGCTGAGGTTGAAAGTGCATCTCTTATACTATGAAAACGTGTCAGAGTTTTGGTCAGCATTTCATGTTTTTACCCTTATTGTTTGTTTTCAAGGAGTAAATAAGTCCTTCACGTATGACCTACAACATTACGTAATTCAGGGCCGTAGCCAGGGGGTGCGGTGGGTGAAGCGTCTCCGCACAATAACACTTGTTCCCCTGCATGAAAAGAACTTACATAACTTGGTATATAGAGTTTCACATCGCAATCTTTACATTGCCCCCTCCCCCTATAAAAGCGCCTTGCCCCCTGCTGAATTCGTCCCAACTACGGGCCTGACTGCATTCCTTACAAAACAATTTCTTGCCAAATATGAGTGCTCTTTAGGTATGTGATTCTTTGTATCTTTTGTGTTGTTAAACAATCAAGCAGAAAAGAAGAGGATTTTCTGCCCTTGTTACGTCCAAATTGCACTCGTAACGTATACTTAACTCAGTGTTTCTGTTACGGCTTTAGAACACATTAGGTGCGGAAAGCCTCAAATTTGTTTTAATGAGGTGGTGGGGGAGGTCATATATTACTAGATTGTTTGGAAAAATCTGCCCCCCCCCCCCCATTTCCGTAGCACATCAATGTGTACTGCATTTACCACCTAACTGATTGATTTTATTTTGAAAGAGGAAGGAAAAGGGAAAGGAAACTATTCTCGGTTTAACTATTAAACAGTAACGTTAAGGGGACTCGTGAGTGTCGACCCCTTCTTCCCACGTTGGGTGAGCTGTCAGATCATAATCAGCCGCTTTTTGTAACCTATGTGCAACTGGCGAATGCAAGAGAAAAGGAAAAAACTTTCGTTGGAAAATAGCGTCAGTTACTTCTCATGTGCCTACTATAGCATTCTCAACAAGGAGCCTTTAATTAAATCAAGGTTTTTATCTCGTCATCCTTGATAGTTACTTTATCGAGGAGCAAATAAGCGACTGTAAATAATAGATCGATGAAAAGCTTGAGGGGAATGCTAAATAGAAAATTTACTTGGCGCCAATGCAGATATTCCTATTTAAGTGAACATACCATTTGTGTTGATTCATTCAGTTTATGCTGTTGTGCAAACTGTGCATCTGATGAAACTTTCAGATTGACAAATCAACAGACTATGATGAAACTTGCAATCTATATGAAATTTTCAGGTAGTAGCATGGAGCAAATAGGTATCAATTTTGCTATTGACTACTGACATATAAGTATCAATTTCAGTATTGACACAAGTTACTTTTGTCGTATTGTAGTACAAGAAGTAAACAAAGAGAGTCAAGAATTGATGAGGAAAGCGCTGGAAGATGTGAGTTTTGTTAGAAGCCATAAATTTTATATAGAGAGCATAGTCCTTAATGAATGGAAAGTAATGCAGATGATCAGAATTATGTAATGCACTGCCAGATACGAAAACAGAAGAAGAAAAACAAACTTCCCGCACCGGGAATCGAACCCGGGCCGCCTGGGTGAAAACCAGAAATCCTAACCACTAGACCATGCGGGAGCACGTCCATGAATGGTCTTGATTTAAATATACCAGTTCGAGTAGACAGCACGCTATTGTGAACCTGCTTTCATGATTATTTTCAGGGGACTTGGTCTGTCGTATCCCAAGTAATATCACTTGATATTCGATGTCTTTTAATCGGTGAGAATACGTAAGCAAGTCAAGAGTTGACCATTGAACCTGGGATCAATGGTAGCTAATTTAAGCGCATATTGTGTTTTGTTGGAGTAGTAAATCAGAAGAAGATCTACGTAGGCAGTGATCGACTGTATGTAAAAAGAAGACCATGATAAGGTAAAAAATTAATACATTTAGGTGTTCCTAGAATTTTAGTACCACCGCTCCCTTGTTCGTTTGGACAACTATTTAGTGCCCCTAGGACAGCTGTCGTATGGCTTAAGCTTTGCGCTGGTATTCAACGATGTAACAATAAGCAAGCGTTTGAAAATCGAAGATATGATGAGGATAAAAAAATTAGAAATTAACGCCTTTTGTGTTGTCTAGCCCATATTTCTCCGTTTTCTCATACTGTTTCCTTCTATATTTCGAACGATCACAAGGTGGTTTTCGTAAGTAGAAGTAACAGAATTGCAGAATCTTGCCTTTATCTGCATTCTGAACCGTGTAGCTTCCAATTAGAATACCGTTATATACAGGGCGATGTTTATTTTGTAAAAAAGATGCCCTGGCTATATATAATTATCAAAAGTAGTTCAATTAATTATCGCTGATGAGCATGTGTATGTCGGAAGAATATACTCAAGAATACCAGGTACTTAATTAGGATTAATCATTCCCTGCATCTGGGGCATCTTTAATGCTTGATTTCATCTGATTTGCTTTTTATATTTTGACTTATTCTTCAATCTGATCTGATTTTCAGGCCGAGGAAGAAATGAGGCAGAAAGTAGCCCTTATTGCCAAAATAAGAGCGATTGAAAGTGTACCAGTCATGAGATTCAAGGTAAGGTGTTGTCTTGCACCTCTCAACTATACAAACTTGCTCACTTATGTTAAGCAGGCATTTTTTTATCGATGAAATAATTTCCTATTCCAGAAACTACCCGTAATGCTCAATCTTACATAGAGGAACGAGGCTTAAAGACATGAAGGTGTGCCTATTGTTGCTATTGAGTATCGAGGATGTTATCGATATTCTGATCAGCTGACGCAAGTTAGCTAGCACGATGTGTCAACAAAAACATTTGCAGTTATACGAGGTTGTAATATCTGAATATAGAGTTTGAAAAGTTGTAGGGTTGTGTATTTTACATTGAATTTTGAGGCATAAAGAAATCCGTGACCCGTATGCTGGCCTGCAGAATCTTTAAACAACCACCACAACATTTTCCCTGTTAACTGTTTTGAAGTGTTGGGATCGCTAGGTTATGCATCATTTGCGACATCGCAAATTTTGACGCTGTAGTTTTCAGGTTCGTTTCTGCTCTGTTTTATTTAGACAACATCTCCCGTATCACTTTTCCTCTTTATCGCTCTAATTCAGCTTGTAGACCTAACAGCAACCTCCGGAGCTGGCCTACTGGGTGAAATGTCAGTTGCTGAGGTATGTATGCATTGCTGCATATGCGCATTGCTCATAAGTTACATTTTTCCATTCGTAGAATACTTTGAAGTGATAACGCATCTTCAGTCATTAGCGATTCTTTTGAGATACTTAATCAAGTAGCAAACTACAAAGACGGAGAACAATAATATTGTATATCATTCCTAATCTTGACCAGGAAACAATAAAGATTGATTCTATATCTAGAATGAAATGTGGAAGCATAGTCTTGTAGTTCATACTTAAGTGAATTTTACTTGAATTAGTTTCAGTTAATCATATAAATATATGTAAGAGGTGGTGGAAAATGTTATGAATCGCCAAGAAGATAGATCAACAATAATCAGTCTTATCACAGTTTCTAAATTTTGTAAGAGTAACTTTCATTATTGAAAGTAAGGAATGTGAAAAAGATCAAGGTGACATATAACCAGAATGTGTAGATATGATTTGTTTCTGCTTCATTTTAGCCATGCGAGGAAGATATCCTTTTTTGTCATGATTTATTATGAGGAATTCCTGCATGTGATCCATACTGATGTGCATCAATTCAGTAATCCTCTCTTGCTTTTTTGTAGTTACGTGAAAGGCTTGCCTTGCTGAAAGAAGCAGAAAAAGAAGAAGAGGAGAGCAAAAGAAACGAAATACTACAATCAAAAGTGGTAAGTACCTATTAGGAGGAGATCTTCAAGTCCATTCATGCTGTCGTAGCCATTTGCAGTGCCCAAACCAGACATATTGTACATTCGATCCTGTAGCTTTGTTACTATTGCCGTTGCTGATATTGGTACCTGTTTGGTAATACAAGGAAGCTGACTAACTCCTTAAGTGGATGTCTGGATGCAAGACAGAAACAGTATTTTCGTTTGTTGTATTGCCTTACGTGTCACGTAATTCTTTTATTTTTGCAACTTGATTTGCGGTTTAACCAGTACTGAGAAGGTAAACTCAAGAGAAAAACTTTGGAGATCGGTCCCATCAACTAAATAGCTGGGATTGTTTTGTTTTTCTATATTACCCCTCCGGTCAACCTCCCTAATATGACACGAACTTTAGTAGCTGTTATACGGTTACATGCCTTCCTACCTTGTCATTTCTATCCAACGGTATTTTTGTGGTATGATATACTTCTTAGGCGTTTTCATCTCATCATTTACGTATAGCCCATGGAAATGGTGAGAAGCTGCGAAAGAAAGTTGTGACGCTAGAAATCCTAAAGCCGTGAAAAACATACAGGCTCACTTTGATTGCCAGTTGAAAGGATACTTTAAGTGCTCGGGGATGAGAGAAGGGGAGTGGGAATGTAGTAGATGAGGTGAAGAGGGCCAGAAACGTATTGAAATTCTTACCCCGTAAGTGCTCATTTGAACCGTAGTAAGTATTATCTCTTCCACCGCGAGTCGTTCAATGTGAAGGTTAACTATGTAGAATATGATCTGGAGATGTATATAGGGCGTGGGTATTTGTCGTAGTGTCAGTGCCCTGTCGCTATCTTGTGGCATTGGCGGTCATACTCTGAGGAATTTAAGCATGTTCTTTTATCTTACAGTTTAAATATGTTTTCATATATAAATTTATATTCGATGGGAGGGTACCCTGTCACCGTTATAAAACTTAGTTATGCTTGTCTGATAGTTGAAATGTATTCCATAATTATTTCAATTGAAGGAACGCGACCAGTATCTTATGGACACACTGGAAAACATTGCAAGACATAGGGAGGAGAAAAGTAGGCAAACATCGTCTTTGTAAGTCAAAGTTCTTATATGATTGTTCTATACCTTTACGTTGCTGAGATAAAAACATCTCAGAAACTATAGTATTGCAATCCTTTTGCATAAACTACTCCAGGTACCGTTACGTTGAAACATAATAGGGCTGTGCAAGACCATTCTAGAGATCTTTGACATAAACCTGTTCGTCTTTGGAGTCATGATAGTAGCAGGTCCGTAATGAGTTTTCAAATATATTTTGACACTGCACAGTCTCGGTGGTATAAAGGTTAGCATGGTCGCCTTCCAAGCTATCGATCCGGGTTCCGATTCCCGAGTTCGATTTCCGATGAGTACCAGAAAATCGTTTGTTTTCCAGGAAGTTTTGTTTTGTAGTAGGGTTCTGCTTTCAAATCCCCAGTCGGCTTAAGCGTAAGTTGTACATTGAGGACCCAAACTGTGATAAATTGTGAAGTTGTTCTTCCTTGATATGGGCATCGTAAGCCCACAGTAAGGTCATTCCACCTTAATCTCGTGCACATGTCCCTTCCATTTGCTCTTAAGACAGTAGTCAATACGAAGAAGGTGGTAATCAATGGCTCATTAGATGCAAATTAGTTAAGCTTTACGTCTTATTACAATTTACTGTAATTTTAGAGCCAATAAGAAATTTTGCGTTGCCAATACTATGAGCTGCGATGAAGCCTCAAAAGCGTGTTACGCAGACGTTTTTGTACATACCTTACAGTGTTACGTAACAGAAAATTTGAGACCCAGATGATCTCAAACACAGTAAAGGGTTCCCGATGGAAGTTCAAGGAGTCTCATGGAAGAGAGGTTTTCACTCCTACAAATTATTACATATTCTTCTTTAAGTGTTGATGTTATGATTACTGAACTTATCTGACACATTTTCATAAGAAGAAGAGGTTGTCGATTATGTATCATGAACCTGATGAACCCCTAGTAAGGAGCAGCTCTTAACATGTTTGCTTCGCAAATGTTTTGTAAAGATGTACATGAGAGTTTTAAGTCTTGAATCGTGAAAGTGTGCTAAAGATGTAGGCATCTGAAATATAAGGCTTGTTCATTGCCGTTTGTTTTCAAAGTATAAAGAAACTGGCAGAAAGTTATTTAGGGGTATTTATACGCTCATCTTGCACCGCATCCGCTACCACATTAAATCGAGCATATACAGCACCTACGTACTCCCAGTAGCTCTATATGGATTAGAATGTGTAAATTGGCCCTCTTCTGCACTAAAGAAACTCGAGACTTTCCAGAACCACAAAATGCGATTCATTACTAACACAAAGCTTTCAGACCACGCCAGATGCGAGGATCTCAGAAAGATGACTAACCTGCCACCGATGACCGGTGTCATCAGAAGCAGAGTGCTGAAACTATATGGCCACACTAAACGTACGAAAAGTGGCATTAGCAAGATCTTCTTAGAAGGAATAGTTTCAGGAAAAGAAGACGAGGTCGCCTACTCAAAAGATGGAAAGATAACATCACAGCATGGACAGGTATTTTTATAACACATCTCTGAACACCATTGCCAAAGACCGAGGACTACGGAAACAATTTTCTCATGTTGGTGCACATTCTGCCACAGGCGGAGACAGCGATGTATGATGATACGCTCATCCGCAAAACATTTGCAAAATGATTCAGCTTTAATGTGTTTGTTTGATATTACCAACATTTACGTAGAAATGGCCATTTTTGCACGAGAAGGCATAAAACACGTGAAGACTATAAATAATAATTTAGGAATACAAAAATTTACATAATATGCAAATGAAGATGCGCCCAACTTTTTTGGAAGCCCATCGCGCTTAGATTAAAAAACTTTAGGTGTATGTTTGGTGCTTGTTATTATACAATGTTTACATAAATTACGCATTCTGATAAAGTAAACACGATACGGCTCTAGTGAAGGGGCTCCTAACTTTTTTGGAGAAGATGTTATAAATCCTTGTATCGACTTTCTGATTCCCGTATGAGGAAGTTTTTTATGAAAAGTGTAATGTTCATTATCAAGAGAATAGCGTGGATTACTGCGTCATCCATCATTTAATATCCTCAGGCTGCTCTTCGTTCCAAGCAACCTCTACCTTATTTCTTGCAGATGCTGTAGATCTTTAAGGCCACGCCACGATCGAATTCTTTTCCCCATTCCATATACACCATTATCCTCACTTTTCGCTACTTCTGATATACTTTGGGACTGTATTCCCCGAGGAGTCCGACGCAATGGGCCCTCTTTCTTCCCTATTGATTCTACGCAAGTTGTGCATGTGCTAGAGCCGGCACTCCTTCTAGGAAAAATATAACGCGCCTTTACAGAATTTGTAACAGTGTAACTATAGAAAAGTTGGCAATCCCATTAAATATTCTGTCACGGTATTGCTTCCAGTTGCCATTTGACTTCATCGGCCATGCTCCTTGCCCCTAGGACTCCAGATAAAAGACAAGCACAGGCGAAGAAGATAACAGATTCTAAAGTTCTCGAGTTACAAGAAAAGCTAGAGGCTAGGAAAGCAGGTAATAGAGCATTATGGTTATGTGACTAAAGATTCGATGTGATTATTATTTCCGTCAGTATGTAAAGCACAAGAGCATTAATAAAATAAACTAAGCTTTTTCGGAGGGTAGGTTTGAAGAGATGGTTTTGTATATTTATATCACACAGGCAGTCGTTACTGAATCATTATGTTAGTGATTCTCTTTTTATATATGGATAATTGCTATGGCATTTCATTTGATAAAGTAAGGATTCAGGATTGATGGATTGCCAACTATTTTGTTGGGAGCACGGTTAGAAATCAATTGGTCAGCTATCAATTGGAGGTTTTTTGTTGCGGTCTTAAAGGGACGAAAATGTAGACGTTTTGTGGAATGCTCTGGTTAGCGGTATTTCCTATGGAAGTTAAGGTACTACCTCTGTGTGCTGTCAGTTTTATTTTACCTTTATCAGATGTTGGATTGTTACGTGAAGTGTATTTAAGTATCTCGAATAATAGCAACAGAAAGCAAAAGCGCTTAAAGTCAATTTTTTTTAAGCAAAATCATGAACAGACCAATCGAACTCAACAGGAAAATGTATATGAACAGACAATAAAGAAATGAAGAACTTCTAAATTTTTCCGTATCTGTACTCCCGTATTCAGTTGTAAGCATACAGTGCCGAACACGCGCCGGTTGGGCTGTGTTTTAAATCAGCCGATTTGATTCTGATTTCTTATTTAGACCATTGATTTAGAAAATATTCGTTCGTACATAGTACTGCTTTAGGTAAACAAATAAAGTATCTTACTTCTATTCTTTGTACTCAAATTGAAGTGACAAACAATTTGTGGGTTTTTTATTGAAATGGATTGATGTTGCTGTACAGCCTCAAGAAGCGCCTTATGTCTTGTAAGTACAGAATGCTGCGTCAAGGAGATAATGGTATACTTGTTGAAATCTAAGTAAGGACATACTTATTGGCTAGATGATAGAAGATGCTTCATTACGTCGTGACAGACGATGATTAAGTAGTAGGTCTGATGCAACCCTCTGTCGTATTAAGTATGATCATCGATCAACGTATTTGAAAATAGCAATTTGCATAATTACGTTAAAGGTTTAATACTTAGTTTGGTTTGAAGTATGGTTCACTGTCATATGATGACGATGTGTTTTGCAGGAAGGCAAGAGAATTACAAGACTCAATATCTCCTGTGAAGATGTGATTTTGTTTGTTAATCAGTCGTACCTATTTCGGCAAATCTTTATTTTCGCAGAAAGGAGGAAAGAAAAGGAACGGCTTTCTATAAGTCCGCAGAAAACGAGCGCAAGACAGAAACAGCTATCTAAAGAAAAGGTAAGTTTAAGGAAGAGCATACAGTATTTTTGGATAGTGTTCAATGTCTCAATATGTAATCTGAAAAGGTCGTCTCAGAAGATCAATAAGCAAGGAATAGAGACCACCTTTAGAAAATAAACGCTTTATAAGTTCGGTTAGCTTTGATAGCAAGTCGTTTAATCAAATTTTAAACTTTGCTTTCCATCTTTGGAATCAAAACAGGTGCTTTAATCAGCTGTTTTAACTTTTACCCTCACTCTGCATGGTTGAATCGAGTAATTTCTCCAATTTCCACTGTCTAATTCTCTAGTTACCTATAAAATCTGGCCTCGCACGCACTCTGTACTAAATCGTAGGGTTTTCTCTCCTTTCCATAACGATCGAGAATTGTGGGTGGCTTTGAATGGAAAGTTTGAATGTTTGTACTAGAGTTATTGATCGAGTTTTGTCTCTGGTCTTCATCTGTTTTCATCTATTCTCGGGTTTTTGCAGGCAATGCTGCTTCTTTTTTTCTGGTACTAAATGTGTGGTACATCAAATCACCGATATAGAAAAAGGCCTGATTTTCAAGTTACAAATTGAGTTAAAAAACAAGGGGTGTTTTGCATCTGATGCTATGCATACACTGTCCATTAGTACCCTCTTCATGTATTTTATGAAAAGATGGTCAATGTGCACTAATGTGGCCGCCTTTTGTTGAAAATAAGGTGGTTGATAGGCGTTTCTGTAAATGTCTCAACACCGCAGGGTCATCAGAGAAAGTTGATATATGCTTTATATATATATACAGTAGCTATATATTTGCTACTGTTAGTTCAGTTCTTCACTTATGCTGTTTCAAGCTCACTATTAGTGCACTATTAGTGCACTTATACGCTTGTTATCGTTGTTTCTATATTTTATTTTCATCAGAAATCCCTGGAAGAAATGCGTTGGAGGGAACTTGAACGCTCCAGAGAAAGAGTAGCAAGACTTCGATCAACAGAAACCAAAGAAAAATCTCGTTTGCAGTTAGTGCCCACGTAATAACGAATGGCTTCACGTAATTGCCAAGAAGTGTAATTAGCGTGGAAGGTATAATAGAAATGTGCGTTTTTATGTATGAATATATTGTAATATGTATAATTTATGAACAAATCATGGGAAGAACCTATAATAAATGATTGTAATCGTTTTCAGTTTTTTTCATATCTGATATTTATCGTTACCTTTGTTCCACTTCTGTACTGCAGGCCTTGCAGAATTCGAAACTGCGAAAGTTGGTTTTTCTGCTGTTCGTTAGGCGTAGAGGAATTGCTAGGAGTAGAGGTAAATAAGAACTGAGGCCTGACCCCTTCAAAGTGATGAAATGGCCCCGTGGATGTAGTTAAGGACGCTAGATTATCCTACTACGCTGTTTTAAGATATTCGATTCTGTAAATCGTGTTAGAAGTTAGAAGGGGCGATTAGTAAATGTTACATTGCCAAGATTACAAATTCAAGTGGGAGTATGGAAATGTAAGACGGAATTCTCAAATCTTGTTACTTAGTAAAGGACCACCATACACAGGGTCAGTCAGGAACTGAAATTGTTTGGTACGTGTGATAGAATGACCTTATAAGCGTGGGGTGTATGCGATGATAGATAACGACCTCAAGAATAACTGCGTCACCATATGCTAAACATAATAGGTATGAATGAAAATTCAGCCTCTTGTAGTATACATAACCACACGTTCAAGCAGATAGCTAGCGCTGATCTGTCTTACCCCGTACATACACCTCCTTTTATACTTATATCATTACGTCACATATTATATTTAAAACATAAAATTCTGCTTAAGTTGCTCTTATTACAATATTGCGTCACGATTCTAGAAGCATCTGCTAAAACTACATGACAGTGCACCCGCGAGAAAGCTGAAGCAAAGTGAAGTACAGGATCAGAAAGTTATGTTGGAACTCAAAAAATATTTTTACACCGCTATTAATTCTGTTACGCATAGGCTTCTGCACTGGCTTGTGTATGGAACCACTGGCAATAGCGAATAAACTTTAATACAAACGAAGAATTGCCAGAAAATAGTTGCTGAAAATATTGGTTGGCTATTTAGTGACAGTCACCTAGGTTTTGATTTTTCATAGCAAGGATCTCAAGCTGGATTATCTTGTAAGGGACAAATTTTTCGGATATCTTCACCTTCTGGTACCCTTTTGGCCGAGGCAAAGCCTCCCCTTCGAGGGTCTTCTTCCGAAAGTAAAAAGTATTCAACATGGTGCTATTTTGCCTTAGAGATCCTTAAAGTAAACGACCTGTTAAGAGTCGAGGCCTTAATCGAACGTAACTACTTCGAAGTTGGCACTTGGAGGAGATCATTTGTTCTTCCCTAAAACTGATCCATTAAGCTGTATTTTGCCATGAAGCTGCTAAGAGAGGTTAGGCACCATTCACGTAGTTTGTTCGCGCCAGAGATGGGGATAGAGGTGTGTTTTCATACTCAATTAAAGCAAAATTATTTGTATAATTCCGCTTGAATCTGATCAAGGATGCATGTTTTTTTTCCAGGGATAATAGTATGAAAATCATAGTCATAGAAGATCGGAAGAGCG
>JAAAKL020000328.1:0-40526 GCA_010016065.2 Carybdea cf. marsupialis auct. non (Linnaeus, 1758)
AAATGTTGTACAACTTTTGTTGTACGCAACATGTTGATACAACTGATTTTAGAATAGAACAGGTTCTATTTCTCACAACATGCTGTGGCAAATCAGCCAAGGGACGATGCATTTGCGAGGGTCATACTAGACGGGAGATGAACTTATAAGCTTCTGCATTGCTTTTCGTTAAATAGTTTTGGCCCATTACACAGGATTTTCGTCCTAGGGGATTCTCTTTTACACAATTCAGTAGACCTACAGGTCATTCGTGTTATTAATACTCAAATTAATATTGCATCCTTAGGAGCCAATATGATGGTGACGTTTGTGTTGCATTATACTTTATTACTGTATCAATGAATAATATTATCAATGAGTCTTAAAGCGGTTAAAAATGATGGATGGGGGGGGGGGGGCAAAGTTTCTTTAACCCTAAATATTTTCTTGATATATACAACTGTTATCTACTTCAAACCAAATTACAAGGTAGCAAAGCCGAAAGCGGAAAGCTGACTCCTTACTGTCAATAAATTTATCATTTAAATTCAAGATATGTGTCTTACAGTGTTTGATTTTCCTACCATTCTAGGTCCAACTTCTCTGTCCTCCTGTACTTTCAAGGAATTTGACTTTTGTATAAACAACCTTACGAGTAAGTATAATTGAGTATTAGCATGTTATTTTTCAGGATAGAAAAGGACCTACCTGCGGCATATAGCACGTACAACTCAAAACCTCCTCCCCGAAGATTTTCAATACCAAGGACATCTACCATAGAGATAGTTACCGCTGGACTGTTCCTTCCAGAGATATTCTCTACCTGAGACCATGCGTCGTTTAAGACTTCTAACGTCTAGCACATTCGCGTCCTGAGTTAAAACATTTCAAAGCCTGAAACATGTCCCACTAATATCCTTTTGCCACGTTCTCGTGGATGAAGCTTGTAACTACGCTATCATTTCTGAATCTTGTGACGTTTACACCCGTGTTGACTGATATTTACTAGTGTTTACAGTTACTTACTTTTATCGATGGCCGACTCATTTCAAGCAGTCATGTTTTTGAACATAAAACGTCTAGCATGTCTTTCACTAAAATATAGAAGAGACACGTCGCTCCAGTTTTGTTTAGCTCTGTTGTCGTTTGCTCCGTTTCTATTATTTATTTTACTTTTGAAACTAGGCTTTATGCTTCTCTTGTCTATTGATGTCGTGTGTCTTGCAGTAGTGTTACATAAACCACATAACACAGTTTACAACACAAATGAAAAGGAACACTACGAGTACTGATAACGTTGTTAGCGTAGAATATCACGTTGTCATTTTTTTCATATCTGCTAAAAATCCCTTTATAGAAGAGTTGACTTGATTTAAGGAGTTCATGAGGTAATGACTTACTTCGATTTATCAAAACGAGATTTATCAAAACGAGATTTATCAAAACGAGATTTATCAAAACAAAATTTATCAAAGCGAGATTTGGTTACAACACGGTGTTAAGTATTTTTATCTAATAGGACAAATCTTATGCCTACTTGCATTTCTATGTGTTTTCTATTAAATGACTTTCCTTTTATTGCAGTTTCTACAACTCCACCTTGCTCTTGCAAACAGCCATGCAATCAGATACAATATGGATACCAAACGACGTCAGCTGGCTTTAATCCATCGGCCCTTAAGCAGAAACTTCCAAAGCTTTATCAGAACATGACCAAGAAACAATTTGACGAGTTTTCAAAGTAAGACAAGAACAAGTATATATGTATTGCATAAAGATATTTTTACAAACGAGATGTCTAGAGCACCTTAAAATTAAGATTAGTCATGCTGTATTATCCAATTCAAGGATTTACATATTTGATGGTTTCATGTACGTAAAGAAGTTCCTTGCATAATGTTTGATTTTAATAACACATCATGCGAATACTGCAATGCCCTACGTGATTTAACAATACCTTTGTCCAAGAGTGGCTGCTTGTATTCCCTATAACTATTTTCAGCTCATTGTTTCTAGACATATTGCCACTGTACTGATGATATCGCGAAATCGGAATCGAGGAGCCCAATGAAATTAAAAGCCAAAAGCCTTGCAAATCGGTGCCGTCTTGCAAAATACTATGTTTGTTTGTATCTTAGAGTTGGTCACAAGTGATAGGTTTTGGAATCGAAAGGAGCACCTGTACATGCCACAAGCGTTGCGTGATATCTTCAGCTGGAATGAATCTTCTTTACATGCGATTGATGATGAATATGTGAGAGATTGATTCCTCGAAAGCAATTTGTCGGACATCATAATTTGAGCATTCGATACTATCTCCATTATTATTAGGAATATCAGATTAAGGGCAAATCTTGAGTCGCTGACAGCAATGCTGAAGCAGCCTAACTTGTTGCTCATATTTTTAAGTTTGATTGGTGGACAAAAAAATAAAGCTTTTGTCACTGTGAAAGTGTAACAACCAATCAAATGGCTGTATAGTAGAACATAGAATAACTCTAGTTTTGCGTCATGCAGGACAAACGTTTGTAGCAGTTTTGTAACTGAAGTTTTTATCCTGTAAAAAATTCTTAATAATAATAATAATAATAATAATAATAATAATAATAATGAGTACACTTTGCGGTTTGTGTCTTGACTGAAATTGTTAGAATGCGAAAATTATAAATTATAGAAATCTTGCAAATTGTGTATCGCTGTCTGAAACTTGAATTATCCTTCCCTTTGAAGAACAAGACTTGCTGTTGTACAGATTATTATGAATCCGGATGAGCAGCGACAAGTAGACAAAGACCTGAAGTATCATCTGTTTGAAAGAATTGGTAAGAATGGCATGTTGTGGATGAGAAATTTTACTTCAAAAGTTTAAGCTAAGTAGCTAAAGTGATGTATGGTTAGCTACAGGCCCCACCCCAATACTAAACTCTGCTAGGCATAGTATGCTACTTTTATGTACAATATATGTACCTTTAATACCTAAATATTTCACCGCTGGTACTACCAGTACATTAAATCACCAGGAACATTTACCGACCACACCTTTTTGTAACCTAATCGTTGTATTGTCCAGTGCTTATCACCTCAAAATATACCACACAGGTATTTGTCATCAAGACATATACCATGAATGTAAGAATAGTGTTGAAGTATTATGTTTGCATATTGATCCAAACCATAGGAAGGACAATAACCATAGGACGGACAATAGCCATAGGCCGGACAATAACCATAAGACGGACAATAACCATAGGACGGACAATAACCATAAGACGGACAATAACCATAGGACGGACAATAACCATAGGACGGACAATAACCATAGGACGGACAATAGCCATAGGACGGACAACAGCCATAGGACGGACAATAACCATAGGACGGAAAATAAATATACGACGTGCCATAAAGTCTAACTTGATGTCCTTCTTACTATTGAGACGCACCCACAGCAGTTTCCCAATTACCAAAGTTTTTCTTTAACGTAGGATATAATACGCAGCCCTAAGATGTAACCTCTTGCCTTGCGGGGTTTCAAAATGGCACGATACTATTAAATCAAGATACTCGCCCCTCTCAAGGGATAACACAAGCAAGCTTATACCTTGCTATTTATTGACGCTAAGCTCTACGTTACAATAATTATTTCTGTTATTACACCTTAAGAAAAAGTTAAATTCATCTGATTTTATTGTGAGTCTACTTTATAATCGAGATACCAAGGATGAGGACCTTGGGCAGAATTCAAGTCACAGAAGTGTCGTTACCGTTTAAGAAGAAGTCGTGATTATACTGGCCACTATCGCTGCCAACTCTGTTGCTTTTACTCTATAGAAAAGCAATTAACGGTTGTTATTACAATAATACTCCTATGACAACATAATCAAAAGCATGTTCTCCCTTTTATCTTGTCGCTCTAGAAACTGTATTTATCAAAACAAAGAAGATTTTGTTTTGCCGACAAAATGAACACACTTTCAACTTACGAACTTTTTGCAAAAATATACGACTAGATAATTTTCACTCGTCTAGGTGATGTTTGCAACCAAGTGTTACAATTCCTCTTATTTCCTATACATTATTTGCGATTTTTTCAACTCGATTTCTGTTGCTTGGTACAGGGATAATAATTATTCTGCAGCTTTTCTTCACTGTATCAACTAATTCTAAGTCAGGTCTGCGTGATCGTATTTCATAGGCAGTTTGGATTACGAAGTCGATACTATATTGTCAATCTTCAAGAGCTTGTATGCATCACGTTAGTATGATTTGGTTAACTCTAAAGAGTCCTCCCCTCATCTTTTAGTTTGAAAACAATAATATATCACTCTTAATATCAAGACGATAGTTTTGGATTTCCTTCTGTGTATTGCTATTTAAATTTCTGTTGTTAGTTTTGAAATGCTATCTAGCACTGTCCATGAAGGCCAAGAAGCTCATGTACTTCGATGAAGCCAGAAATTAAAATATTTGTTGCAGTTTCTAAAATTGTTATCTTTCAGACAGCTCGACAGCTCGACAGAATTTATAGAACGTAACGAAAAGTCCAAGTTCATTTATACGATTGATAGTGTTTTCAGTCTAGATCATTTTCAAAGTTCACATATGAATTTCCTTATACCAACAACTGTCACTTATGTCGACTACCTAACCATCATTCTAAACCTTTAAAGTTACCAAGTTACCAACTACCAAGGAACTTCTGGCGCTTTTTCTCAAATATTGAACTGTGGAGAAAATAATGCTTGTATTCTCCATAATCACTCCACATTTCTATTTGTCGTGTTAAGTGCAGTATACATAAGTGATTTGACAAGACAGTGTTTAAAAGATTTACTATGATATTGTTTGTGAAAAGAGTATTCGAGCAACACGGTTTATTCAACATAAAATAGCCAGAAATTTCCTCCACGATCCATCAAATTTTATATTGTTTATGATATCTAGACATCTTAATTTACTAATTCGTCTCTAGTGATCGATTAGATAGTTAATGATGTCTCTACATTATTCGTATTGGGAAGTGAAGAACCACTGAAACAACTAATGTACAAAACAGTTCAATTGGAGAGCCATTATCAATGCGTCTAATATCTATTGCAGACGCAATCAATTTCCGATGTTACAAAGGCTTAGAAGGTATTCTGAGAGTACAACGTTGCAGGAACTCAATCTCCTCCTTATTGCCAGTCCTTTTGTATGAATGACGTCATCGTCACGTTTGTACACTGTTTGTCTACATCAGACTGCGAAAATGTAAACCATTGTTACTTCAGACAGCAAAGCATGGAACGATCATTCGATATTGCCCATTGAGTAATCTGGTGTCTTGTAATGGTTGAGGTTACCGGATAGTATGAGTTAAAGAATTCCAGTTAGTTATGCCAACGTTGAAAAATGACGGCATTTCTTAATCAGAATTTCTCTCCCCAATTTTTTGACGACTAAGACACACAAATCAAGAGCTTTGTCACAGTGCTAATATTTCTCATAGTCAAAATATAGTGTTTACAACGCAGGTTGCAACTGACGTTTTAGGATATAAAACTGCCTATAAAACAACCCCTAGTCTTCCGTTGCTGTGAATGTGACGAGTAAGAGCAGGTTTGCGCGTGCGCTCAAAAGGCTCAGGCTCTCTATCGCGATAAAGTTGATTTTAAAAATCTGATTTCCACTGGCTTTTCCTTTATTTGAAGCCACCCAATTATTGTTATCTTCTTCAAGCATTTCCAGCCATTTGAAGACCAGGTTACAAGGAGAAAGCAGTCTACTACGAGCATCATATTGTTGGATGCAGTAATTGTTTGGAATTGTTTAAAAAATTATATAATATTCTTTTGGCTTTAATCAATAGATGGAGACAGATGGTTTCATGATTAAAACAGAATTAATACAGTGGGCACCCACCCCCACCCCCTAAGTGAGACTAGCTGGGAGATGCATTGAAAAGCTTCAAATTCCACAATGATGATAAGTCAACAATTTAGGCCAAAATGAATGTTGGCTTGACGATTTCTGGCGCTAACCTTTATCACATGGTAAAGTGTTTATTCCTTTAGTTCCTGCACTGCTTAAAGACGCACTGCAGATAGCGGCAACAAAACATGTAACACAATTGCTTTAATTTTTGCTCAATCGTAATTGAGGCATCTTGCGCTATCACCATTTTCATATTGAAGTGAACAGCCCTACCGCAACAAAGGAAAGGAGGATTCCTTTTTCCATCCTCGCCCAACAAAATTCAAATAGTCTGTTCGTGGTACAAAACAACAAAACTGCACGAAATAGCGAAAATATTTTACTTCTAAACAGCTTTTTTCGTCTGACATTCCTCGGAGTACAAAATCGTCAGAATTGAGATAGAAAGAAATCAAAAAACTTATACCAATCAGTGTATGTAGAACTAAACAGTTAGCCGAAAAGGCCAAATGAAAAGGCAAATTCTTTTTGTATGCAAAGCAACGGTTTTGTTGCTTAACAAAATTATAAGAAATAAACTTCAAGTAGAGCTTTCAAATGTGGATCAAACTTACCACATGCTGCTTGACAGAAATCTTTCACTACATCAATAAAGAAAGGAGAGTAAATTTTGCTCTAGATTGTTTTCAGATACTTGTATTTTTAAGTGTAACTTGAAAATGATGTTTTTGATTTGGAGAAGGCAATTGTAGTCAACTAACAAAATTTAAGCAAACTTTGAGCCAAATTATTATTTTGTTTCTCGTGAAGTGAGTCGAGTTATACTATTCCTCATTTAGGATAATCAAAATGCATCTCTTGCAATCTGGTAGTTTCAGAACTCTTTCGGCAACAGCATTGTGGAACAGAGCCCCAAAGAGCTTCATCAAAACTCCTTAGACTACAAAGTCCAGTACAAAAGTTTACTATTAGCTGCAACAATTTAGTTTAAAGTAGTTTGTTGAAAGGAGACATTTATCTCTAATAAAGCCTTGTGCTCCTTTTGTTTTTTCTCGAATAACAAATACATCATGCTTCTCAAACTGATTGACAAATTCTAAATCATTGCGTGGATTTTAAAAGGTGAAAAATGAAGTGTAAGCAACCGAAAAGCTTCGGCTGATATCAAAGAGTTTGAAGCATATCTGCGGCTGAAAATGGTCACTGTCTTTACTAAACATTAAAAGATTAGATCTTAAAAGCTGGGTTGTATATTAAAACATGCAGTGAAACACGTTTTACTCTTATTGGCATATCTACGGTCAAGTCTAATTCCCAAGACCTCGTTACGTAGCTGTGTCTGATCTTTCCAACACTTTGTATGAACAGTGTAACATGCAAAACGTGTCACTGAATTGACCCACTTTGATATACAGTTTACAAGCTTTAACTGAAATGTGATAGATTTACAAGGTGTAACTGAAATGAGATGGTCAATGTTTTATATAGAGTCCAGCACAGATTTTTCACTTGTACTCTAAACTCTGTCGAAGTTCTGTTTTCGTGCACGATATTTAACTCTTAACTCACAATAGGAATGTATTTCCACAAACAGCAAGCGGCACCCAAAACATTAAATACAGACAAATCACTCGTTACCTCATTTTCTTTCATTCAATATCATTGTATTGGACGTATTGTTTCTCGGTTAACCAGTCTTTAAACAATCTTCTTCAAGACAACAATATCTCAAGACACCAATATAATTTTGAAAACAGATAACTTATCTGTACGTAAACGAGATTAACCAGTAGCCTCTTTTGAAGAAAGTTGTTCAAACTGTATCATCGTGCCTTATACTGACCATGAAAGCATACTGTGTTGCTGCCAGGCTAACAGTTCTGATCAGATTAACACGGTTGGGACCGAGAGGAAAACAAGATTCACGGATTACTTGGAAATAAATCCTTATAAGCAATGGAAATATTGAATTTAATACCAGTCGAGCTTATAGCCCTTGCAGAGAACTGTCACTAGATTTATCTCCCGCTGAACAAAATGAATCATGAGTAACGTATGAGCATTATCAACGTATTCCCGGAAGAAAAACATAACGTACAATAAGGTTGCTCTTATTCAAAGAAAAATAGCAGTAATTTCAAATAATGTTCACTCTTCATCAGTAGCGATTTTTGGAGGGTGCGGGCCCAGAATCAATAAAGTTTGCAGGGTCCTATGATGTTTTGAATCGCAGGGCGATTTGATATGGAAGTGCTGCAGAGGGTCTTAAGGCATGGTGCTTTCTCCACTGGGTACAGTTTCCCATTTTCTACTTACTTAAAAGAGATTAGTATGGGTAGATACATACATCTAGTTTCACAGCATTGAAACACAGGGTCCCTTCGAGATGTGGGGCCTCGGGACATGGCCCGGTCGGGCACCCCCTACATCTGCCGCCGCTCGTCACACACCATAGGCACAGTGCCTTTCGTTAAGACAAGCGCGAATAGTTGCCATATGCTAACAAAATACTAATAATATAAATATGGAACATAACTTTTTTGAAACTGCATTTACCTGTTCATCATAGTCTTTCTGATTTTATGAAAAAGGCGTTAGGAGGACAACAATACTTGACTACTTCAAAGAGAGACGCTTACTGCATTCGAGACTACGATTACGAATCGTATGTAAAATTGGAGGTTTTGACGGTATGACGTTCAGGGATACCTAATTACCTTAGAAATACAGCAATCAGTATATTCTTTCTTGTATGACAAAGTGTAAACTTTACCAAAAAATGCTTTCCAAATATTATTTCTTATTGATGACTTTGACATCTTAGTAAGAATTATAGAAGATGCTTTTTAATAAGTGAAAACAACTTCTAATTGAAAACAACGCAAAATTATTCACCACGATTAAGTCAACAAAGTGTAAAGAAATTAATCACCTCTAGCCATGACCCAAATTCATACCATACTGCTAGTGTTAGTCTTACATGGATAGTATTGCTGCCATGGGTCCTAGTACAGTTGTACTATTACTACAATTGTACTGGCCATAATCTAAGAACAAATGCACCAGTGTTTAGTAGAGCCATAATTTTAACCTGCATATGTATTGCTATAGTTGCACTAGTTTATCAACACTGTATGCGTACTGTTAATAGTATTGGTACAGTTGTACTGGCAATATTCCTAGAAAATTGTGCTTGCATCAGTATTGCTACAATTGTACTTTCTTAGGTATTGCTACAATAGCACTAATATCAATACTGACTACATTTGTATTCACAAAGCCCTATTGCAATTGTACAAGTATCAATATCGCTGCACTTGTATTTGCAGTAGCCTAAGAACAAATGTGTCGGTTATAGTGTTGCTATTATTTTACCAGTAATGGTTGTGAAATAACTGCAGTAGGATGCGAGTTGCTATTATTTAATTAATGTCGATAAAATTGTAGCAGTATTAGTCCTATTACAATAATGCTAGATTTTATAGTATATCACCTATGGGATTTGCTTTCGTTCTCTGAAATTTTAAACTAGTTTCTTTTCCCCTTATAAATTAGGTATCATAGGTGGGCTACTGGCAATATTTCTCGGATGCAGCATCATTTCCCTTTTCGAAATCATCGATCTATTATTCCGTTTGGTTGGAGAATGCTGCGACCCTCCCGAAGAAAACGGGATGACCGTGAGCAAGCCAGGCAAGAATGGAACTGATAAGAAAGGTGATCGTATCTGGGGCAGCAGAAGTAGTGTAATGGAGTACTGAAAGATAGCAGAAACATAAAGAGTTCTTGTTACTAACTTATTAAGTTTGTTTCGTGTATGTACGAATTTTGTAGCTAGGTAATAATTGAAGCCTCATTGGAGAAACAAGGTAGATTTATAAGTAGACTATGTGCAGAATGGTACACTAAAATATCAAACAACAAGGAAGTCAAGTACAAATCGTGGCTAGTCAAAGCAAAATGTCATCTGTTTACAGGTGGATGACAGAGATGCGAAGTCTGTCAACGGAGTGTACTTCTTTCCAAGTGCTTTTGGTTTGGAACCATAGAATCAACTGATCGAAAACGTTTTTATTACAGCTTCTTCTGGCAGGGATTGACAAAATACAAAGCCTGCACTCAACGAGCCCTCACAATAACATATGTCCATACGTGAGCCTGCGTAAAAAGTCTGATATTGAGTGAAATGTAGTGATTGGGAAGGGACATTCAAATCTTCAACCTCCTATTCTAGATGCCATGCATCTATCTTGAAGTATCCACTTTTTGTATAAATGTAAGGAATAGAAGAAAAATCTGGTTAGACTATGGGTTTCTCGTTGTTGAAACCAGAGTTCTTTGAAGACCTCTGGAGACCAGAGCCTTCCAAGAACTCTGATGGGACTTTTAATAAATACTATTAACTCTGTTACATGTTTACAATGGTGTCCAAAGTATTCAATCAATCATAGATCATCGATTGTAATTTTGATACCAATTATGAAATCCAATTTCATGTAAACGTTAAAATATGTACCAATGTATTGATTTTTATTAGAATAAGGGGGAGCTTCATCATAAAAGTATGGGAGTTTTCAAGCAGTGATGGTTTTAGATAGTGTTGGGCACTGAGCCGAATAAATTTTCAGGGTAGTGTAAGAGCAATTGTAAGAACAAGAGCGATTTAAATGTAAAAGCCATTGTGCTGCGGAATTCTGGAAGTACTGTTACCTCCGCCGAGTATGGTTTTCAACTTTTCACGTGCTACCATATTTTTTTCTTAGCATAGAAGCAATTACAAGGGCTGGTCTTATTCTACCACCACTGTTTCAAATTTTGAACCAACAAGAACTTTACTCGTCATTTAAATAATTCTTCAGGAGTTCTTCGGTGTATTGATATTAAGGTATGTTAAAACTAGTGGCTATAATGAAACTGTGTTTTTTACGTAGATAATAACCACACACAATTTTTGATTCGTGATCGTTTACCTATACCCCAAATTGCTAAATAAATATTTTCTCTAATATAGCTTAGCATTCTTTGGGGAGGGGGTTGGGTATTTTTTATTTTCATTATTTTCATTATTTTCACCCTGTACTTGGCCGAAGCCACTACTAAGAACGGGTTACTTTCCCCTTTTCGGATGACAATCTATTCATGCTTGCTATTCATGCTATTCATGCATGCAGTCCCCTCTCTGTTCTATCTCTCGAAACATAGTTTCCTACTTCACGAGAGCAGATGGCAGAGCACAGTACCTCCGGGATCGTGGCAGGCAAGCTCAGGGTTGGTTCGAACAAAGCGATTTGATAAACAGTGTTAATGCTAGAGAGTTGGTTTTTTTAAATACAAGAATGTTTTATGCTGTTGAAATGTTATAAGAAAATGAAATAATTTCATCGCACCAAATGGCAAATGGCAATTGGCTGTAGGTACTATCATTAACCCATGGCGTAAGATGTTACCATCCTATCTTTATTTGGAGGGGGGGGGGGGTACGCTGATACTTTCACTATTTTTTATGCTAGAAGTGCTCTCCAAATATAGCTCCCATCTTCCCTTTCTTCCAAGCTTTCTTTCGGTCAGCCTCCACCCTTCGATCTCTGATAAGTAAACTACTGTGACAAGATATGCTCAGTTTCTCTGGCAACTTTTCAAGCTTTCGGTTAGCCCTGTGGTACATTGAAACAAAAGATACTAATAAAGGGGACTTATTTTTTTAAGATATATTGGGGACACTGCTACACTCAACTGTATAATCAAAGATTCCTGGGAACTGAGATTGTTCTTATTCAAATACCTATATTTTCTCAATGTCTGGGCAATTACTTACTGCCGACAATACTTCGTGGCTAATATCTTGGAGAACTTGAATTCATTAAGATCAATTACAGTCATATTCTATGAAGTGCTTAGTTAAAAAAACATGGATAATGTAAATCAAGATACTTTCTCCATGAATCTATTATTCTTTAAAGGCGTACATCGTACAAATAAATCACCTACAGCACCTGCTATGAATCAGCATAATCCATATTCATGAACAGTAACGGCTCTCATTTGAGCGTTATTAGGTATTATGGCATGATGACGAGGACGACGTTCCCCGTCCATGTTTTCAATCATCTATGTTTATTTAGATAACAGTATTTTAAAGTTTTGCAAAATTGCATTTCGATTACAATCTACGAGTCTTAGGAATACAAATCCTCATAAGATATAATAAAGGAACTAATTCGTTGTCTCTGTATTAACATCCGCGCACATGAATTTATTGATAAACTGAGTCTAAAAGCTCCAGTTTATCGTTTGTGCATTTTATGAGATGTCGACACTTTTTCGTTCAACGTTTCCTAGCTCACTTACCTAAAATCATAGGTTACTAGAATTTGTTGTTCTATGATAGATTTTATAACACATGGATTGTTATGTCTGTGTATAAACGTTTACGTGTATGAACGAATGAACGTACACGTGTATACGTATACGTGTATGAAAGTAACATATGGATTGTTACGTCTGTTTATGAACAGTGCGTGCGACGTAAGAGGTAGAAAACTCTCAGAAAGAATGATTACCCCCAAGATCTCTATGTAAGCCCTCCCCCCTTGGAGCTTACATCTCCCTTGGGGATGCCTCACTGCTTATTAGGAAGTATGATGAGAGATCGTTAAATGAAAAACAACTGTTGGATTCACATATCGTTTGTACAGCTGGGGTATCCCATTACGACTGATATCAATGACCTACCTTCGAAGGGATTTTATGTAAAAATTTGCAGAGCCCTTGAAAAATCGCGGAGACTAATTACTTATTAAAGTGAAAATACCATGTGCAACCATAAGAGAATTATCAATTGACAAAGAGCAAACATTTGAACGTTCGCCGTGTAGCGGTACAGCTATCCTCATCCTGCGTTAAGAATATAGCGGTGGTGATTGCCTTGTTACTTCTCAACAGCTTTCCTTTCGTAGTTTGACTACGACATAATGTAATGCACGGTCACATTTATACTAAAATAAGTTTGAAACATACCTCCTGATTCAGCTAACCACATTCTTTACCATCTTGTGAAACAAAACTCTTTTCCAGTAGACATCAGTCCTTCCATTGGAACTCTGGCAATACTGAATTCGTCATCTGACTCCGTTTGAGGCTAGCAAACATCCATACGACAAGCTAAGGCTGATAAATGGTTATGCTCGACTAAAAACTGTGTTAGCTGGGCGATGGAGAGCGTTTGTATATTTACGGTACTAAAACAAATCCACATGCAAAGTTCAATAGACTATTAAGGACTCTCCCAATTCACAAATGACTTCGCATAACGTCTTTGATGACGCTCTTTTCCATCAAAATTGTACTTGAGTTCCTTAAATGATTCCTTTGCATGTTTGATATTGTTTGTGCCTCTTGTTTCCGCCTATTAAAGAAGGCAGACAAGATGTGATATTATCATCATCTTATGATTGTTGTTTGTTGCTTGATCACATGAAAGTGATTTATTTTTCAAAGTATATGTAGCACGCTTCTAGCTTGCAAATCATCCTGTTAAATCAAGATAGGACGCACGTACTTGAAAATTGCAGATGTTGCATGGGGAGGCCTCAACAGATATGAATTATTTCGAATGTGCAGGTAAAGTAATTTTGGGAGTGGTGAAGTAATCGGCAGAAACATAACGCCTCGCTTGGTGGTCGACTTTTGTCTTTAATTCATGTTCCGTGATAAGTACAGCCTCTCTTTGAATGGCGACCTGACATATAACCAGAGTGCCGATGGCAAGCATTGGCTCTCCTCTTGTGCGGAGGGAAAGTGATGGCATCATAAATCAAAATTTAGAAAATAGTATGATTTAACTCCAGATATCTACAGGCAACCCTGGAATAGGTTCTTTCCAAAACACAAGACCCGTCGTATGTATAGTGTCTAAACTAGAGGCGTTTGAATTTCAAAAGTCCTGGTCAAAGCTCTGTTGATATCCCTTGGCTCCTTACGTTACGAACCAAACCGAATCAAATAATAAGGTTTTGGCTAGAGAGATTCAAAACTTTAAAAGTTGATATCTCGGTGTTGGGAAAGGGAAGCACCCATCATAATGATCATTGATGTTCTTACTAATAGGGCAAGATGAAAATTGAGTATTTTTCACATAATTCAGATATTTTCAAAATCATGACGTCACACTTTCCTCCGCATTATCCGAGAGAAAGGAGCCACGCCTGCGCTCTTATTTGCGCGAGAGGATCTTTTTAAAACAAAGTTGCCGCAAATGCAATAACAATATCTCCAATTCGCTAAATCAACAAAAAGAAACAGGATGCAAAATGTCATAAAAACAGCTGATAGTTAAAGCTTTCCGGTTGGACGTTTTCGTAGCAGGACCCGCCTTAGTAGATACGATTTCAGCAATGTGTTATGTACACAAAATGTACAAGTGCGCAGGGCCCCACACGTCGGAAAACCGCCTATTAAGAATGTAGTGAGTACAAGGTTTTGGTGTACTTGTGATTTTAAAAGATCATGAAGTCACACTCCGGTACTCTGTAAACGGACAAGGGACGCTAAATAGAATTAATTGTCTTTTTTAATCCACCTATAGACTACTCTAACAATGTGCAGCGCTTTACAAAAGTTGCTCTCAAAATGAGGTCTTCTGTCCTCTTGGGCCTTGAGCGAGTCACCGCATTCATCACCTTTGCGGATGAATAAAGCTTTCAAATCATTGATTTCCTTGAGTAGATCACATTCCGCTTTTTGGCGCAAACGTTTCTTAATTCTTTTCCTATCTACAAAAATACTACTGTTTAATCGATAGTAAACTTGTACTCGCTATTTGCGATCTGTTTACAAAAGGCAATGTTGTTAAATGTGATTAATGATTTGGAAGTCCGAAACATATGTTAGGGCTATGTATTCCAAGATCTTTTAGATTCAAACATCGCAGTTATTAGAAGATGCTTGAAATCCTGTTCTAATAAGCTTGTTCCGTTTGCAGCCACTTAAAAATGTGGTGCTGGGTTTTTGAGCTTGCTTGTTATTGCGAAACACAGTAGTAGACTATGACATAAAAGTTCCACTAAACAAAAAGTCCATTATTTCTTGTCAAACGAACACGATGCTTGAAATTTCGTCTAGCTCAAGGATATTCATAATCGAAAATTTAAATAAAGGAGGATTTCAGGATTTTCGAGCTTTTGTGCGAAGTAGCTATCTTGTTTACAAAAATTTGAAAAGTAGACTATTCTGTGAGACACTACGGCAGTTGAAACAGATCCAGGAACACCCATTAAATGCCTATATAAGAGAGACTGAAAAGAAAACGTAGTTATGGTGTCATCGCAGCCATGAAACACACATGTAATGTGCAACATTGGAAAAATATCTGATATCATAAAACTTTTAGATACCAACACATTGTCTAATTTCCAAATATTGGTGATTTTCCCAGCAGTGGGCCTGATATCGAAACTGCCCTAAAATGAAGCTAAAGCAAAAATAAAACCAAACTAAAGATGAAATATTGAAGCTATGATTCTCGTTAACTGACCCCCAACATTTATATGTCAGGCCTATCATGCTTACGAAAAATCAGTTTGTGTATCTGCACTTCTTCGTATTGCCCTTGATGTATGATTTGGTAGGAGAGAATACTAGGCGAGAACAAGTAAATAACTGGCTTATACCAAACAAAGAGACACCGAATATCTCAATATCTCAAGTTGTGAAAGGTTATGTTCGTTTTAAAATCCTATATACAGCAGTTGTCCTGCGCTTTCAGCAATCGTTTCAGATTGATTCATACGGCATGTTATACAATAAATATTACACTTGCTATACTCCTACCCAAGTTGCTTGGCAGAATTCACGAATCAAAGTCATTATCAGACTGGATTTCGTGAGCCTATTCAATCAATCAATCAATCAATCAAGAAGGCAATCCAATGGCTACTTAACAGACCGTCGGTTCTGAAAACACAGCTTAAGTTTCCTTACGTATTTATATAAAGTTCAAAGACGATTAAGACATGTGCACCTTGCAGATGCGCCCTGCTGTTTACTAGCCGGATAATAACATCGCTGTCTGGATAGAGATAGGCCTAACATTTCAATTTGGCAGCATATGAACTCTTTCCAATCGAACTTCAAAAGTTCGTCATTTATCTATACGCCATGTACTTTTTGATGATCAAATCAGACTTGGGTAACCTCTTGGTGACTTTACGTACCATTTGGGTGTTGAGTGGTAGGACCAAGCTGCAAGTATTCTTATCTCCCAAAACCGGTAAAATCACGTCCGGTCATCTTCGTAAAAAGGTACTAGGAGCCTTCACCTAAAAACACTGTATCTTCCAAATTGCATAGTTTTAAAAAACTGTATGCCGAACAATGCAAACCCAGACAGTTATGCGGTTATAAACCATCATTTTGGGTAAAGTAAAATTTTGAAGATCAGCTATCTAGTCAGCAATGCCTTCTCGAAGTATTTCTAGTGTAGGCTAGACTGGCAACAGTAAATCCAAACTACTAAGCAGAAATAACGAAAACCAAAGAAAAGCCGTGAGAAGGATCCCTCTATCGCACAGTATTAGCATCGGTTTTGAGATTTACTTAGATTTGAAAATCCTATAACAAGAACAACTGATAGCAAAATCCATTTAACAAAACGCGTGCTGTACAACATAGGGCTTTCTGTTTTGGTTTTATAGACGTCACATCGATTCGATGCTATACTTAATTGTGTACTGATAAATAATGGCCCTCTACACATCAAGTCAACATTTACTAATGGACCGACCAAATGCTGCGATCTATTGATAGAATAAATTTCGAGCATCATAGCGACTTTTTATTTTATCTTGTCGCTTTAAGCCGCATTCCTTTGGTTAAGACGCCAATGTGTTTAGTGGGGCAGTGTTTAGCTCTTCCTACGCTACATTGGTAAAGGTCATCTAGTCAGCCATACTATTAACCAACCAACCGATCCGCCTGGTAGCTAACCAACTACAAAGGGGTCGAAGTTAACCTTCGCGTTTGAGAACAGCTTCAGTTTCAACATCTTCGATACAAATCACAACACAAGGGACATACTGGAAGAGCTTACTGACAAGTTGGACCGTGCACAACAAATTTAATCTCCGCACAACAATAGAATATATCTTGCCTGTTACGTTAGCCCAAAAGTGTGTGTCTGCCTATTTCCTTTCACTTCAATAACATTACATTCCTTCCCATCCAGCTGTTTCTATGACTCATTTTTCTGGGCCCTGTTGATAGCTTTGACTAGTTTGCTCTTTTGGGATTTTTTAGAAAAAATAGTTGAAACGAGAAAAAAACAATCCACTGCTTCCAAAACTGCCTTGTAACCATAAAATTATTACCTATCCATTTGTACCCTATGCCCGAAGATTTAGCAACTTGGCTGCTAGATGTGACTTGAATGCTTCTGGAGCCAGGTTACCTATTATGCAACTAGCTTAAAATGAGTGTTTTAAGAAAAGCACCTAAGCGAAGGGCATATTCCTCTCTTGTAAACGTTGGGCACTATAATGAACTTGAAAGTTTTTCGACGCTACTCAGGTGAAGGATGGGGAAGGTACCATTGGCCCTTCTAAAACACTATTCTGGAATGTTTTGAGGATCTTCAAGAAGTGTATCACATGCATATATGATATAGCTTAAGTGAATCTAGCTAAAAATTGGACATCAAACGCCATGATTTATACCTTAAAAATAGATGGTAAACACCTCCAATGTCTTTAAACACTTTACAACATGACTCGTATTCCTAAGATAACAAGGTAGGGGGGGGGGGGGGGAGAAATACTTGTAACGAAGTGGTGACACCTTGCAATACTCTCCGGAAAGCCGAGATGGTCTTTTAGCTTGCTAAACCGAACTAAAATGTATAGGTAGGATGAGTTAATGGGTAGTAAAATTACAAGGGGAATAAGACCGTGGCTGTTTAAAAGGGCAACTAACTGTTGTGGATTCTGATGTCTCTCGAAACAGGAATTTACACAGTTCATCTTAACGCTAAATGGGGTCCCTTACACTCTTTTTTTATAAGGACAATTTTATAAGAACACGAGGCTGAAATTTGCCCATAATTTAAGAACAACCCATGAACAAACTGAGGCTGGCCTCTCCCAAGCTGTTAAAAACACATATAGTATATATAAGAACGCTATGACAGAATGGTGTATTCTATTAACTTAATTGATAGAATGTTGTATGCAAAACAGCTGATAACTTGTCCCCTTCGCTGAATAGCTACGTAGGTAGGATAAATTAGTTTAGCTAGCCACCTCTGCGAACAAATGTAACATGTATTAAGAACGAATACAGCCTGAAAATTGCAAAATATTTAAAAACAGCCAGCCTCAGTTGAATTTTACTGGTTCTTATAAAAAACGAGTGTAGTTGGCACCATAGCAAAATTCCACTCTACACCGATGACTGTCACTTATTTTGCTTACATTGTGAAACAACCAGCAAAAATCCTCTCGCCTCTGGCCTTAGATCATATCTAGGAACAAAACGAAATTATTCTATCTAGGTTCAGTACATACTTACGTAACGAGATCATTATCTCGAAGACTTCTAATACAACAATAGCACTACTATTCACTGGAGTTATCAGAAACATGGACCCGTATTTAAATACCACCAGGTATATGCATTTTACAGATGAATTTAGCATATCTTGTCTTGATTACTAAATTTTCCGTCAACAAACACCGGCTCCTATAAGTACCGTAAACACTCAATAAAGCACTTCTCAGAAATGGTCTAATCGATGGAGGGTTGTCATTAAAATGCACACACTAACGCATTTGCCTATCTCCGCAAACATGGTGTTAAAAACAAGCGAGGAATAAACTAGGAAACAACAGCAAAACAAAGCTATTTAGCATAAAAACTTCTATTGTTTTTACTACAGCATATCGGATACGATGTGCAGCTGAACTGTAAATTTAGCCCCATGGGAGTTTATTTCTCAGAGGAGTTCATATTGATTTGCGGTCTAATATAAGGTGGCAAAGTAGTTATTAAAGCTGGGCTACGAAGTTCTTACGAACTGGAGCTAACACATACAGCAGTTAGGTGAAGTAGGTTGTCTTCGTCAATGTTAACTTCAGTCGTGACAGATCGAACAGGGCAGGAATGAGCGGACCTGCTCTTTGATGGAGATAGATGTAAGGAGATGAAAGAGTGTGTTTTGGAGGCTTCTTACGAACAGCACTGCTGAATTTACAATGCGACATGCCATGGCGAGAATTACAACCCACAAAAGAGCCCCCAGGTGGAAGGGTTTAGGACAAAGCACTGTCTTAAAGGTGAGACTATGGCGGGCTGTGATATTCCATATGGACGCGAAAACCAGTCTTGGGCGATACCGAAAGCAACAGGCAAAAAGTAGAAGCATTCGAGATGTGCTTTTATAAAAGGGCGCATGGCAGGAGAGTTATGGGAACACGGAGGAGAATCACATTAGGGTTGAACTTATGTTTAAAACACCAAAAACAGTTTGGTATCATTAGAAGCCGATTTACATGGAGAATATACTGCTAGGCGCATCAATCTCAACTCCTTCGGAAACAAAAATTAGGAGCGGTTTTCAAATAAGAGAGAAAAGGGGGGAAACGCGACTATGTGATTTATAAAGATGACAAGTACTAGAGAAGATCGAATTGTAACCGCTAGGAAATTGTCTCCATTGGTACATCATGAGAAAAAACGAAACAGAGAAACGACTCGATTCAGTCAAAGTACCATGCAAACGTCATCACTAGTGCCAAGCAGAGGCAGCTTAAGGTAACATGAAAGTAGAGAAAAAAGGGGGAAATCAAATTAGGAGTTTAATAGGGTTCTGTTGTGTGACCATGCCACACACATTTTAGTAGAAATCAATCTTCACGCACTAAATGTGAGTATCAGATGTGTAGTCAAGGAAACGGTAACTCAGGTGAAGTTAAGTTTCCCTTGCCATGCTATGCTATTTCAGACAAACGTGAACTACAGCACTAAAGAAACATATCGGGGAGAGGCCCTACTATATCGACAGCCTCCGGTCTACGGGCGGTATAACTAGAGGGCTACATTCCGGTCGAGTCTATACTTTATTTGTTCCGGTATATTTTGCTCAATGCATCCAGCAAGTGTTTAACATTGTTTTGCAAACCTGCGGATCAATTCTGTAATAATTTGTAACATTCGTTATGATTGTATCTGTGCGAATCATTGATTTTGCAAAAGAGGTGCGGTCCGTTTGAATGTAAGTTTTCTTGCCTTTTTTGCACTCTAGAAAAAAAGGCTCATTACTACCCTAAGTTTTCCGATAGTTACCAAATTTGAAGCTCATCACTGTTAATCTATCGATACCTTAATATATCTAACCTAGATAAAATAGATAGCAAATACCAGTCAACATGCATTAGCCAATGAGAATATGTTTAAGGTTGAACATGCAGATGGTTGTGCAAAGCTACTTACCTAAACAAACTTTGATTTCACCACAAATGCACAAAGAAAAAGAGAACGAAGCGACCTTCACATTGACACCACGGATCATAGGTACTGACGAACGCCAATGAAAGAGACAAAGGAGACTTGCTGTATGGTTGCTATGTGTTACACTTAACCATTTTGGAAAAAAGCTTCATTACCAAGGGGGCAGCGCAGTGGTTATTGCTTAGAGTGGCCAAACTCGTAACTTTCATCGGTGATGAGTCCAAAGACAGGGCTGTGATTCGGAGCCACGACCCATCAATTCCACTCTCGCCTGCCCATTTGCTCCACTTTACAATCAATGTGGTGACATCTTGCATAACCCTTGATCAAATTCTTTTGGAGCTTAGATAGATATTTCAATGCGCAATGAAATTAATTACTAAAATTCTAACTGTAAATATGCTAAAAGTCGTGACGCTTCGCTTCGTACATGACATGTCCCATACCAGCTCAATCTGGTTGTTACTTGGAGGACTGAAAGAATTACACAAAGGCTAAGTTCTGACGGTGAGAACGGCTTAAAGCAGTGGATCTTAAAATTGTGGCCGAGGATACCTTGGCGAACACTGAAAAGCTAGCAAGGGCGGACCTACCAGGGTAGCTGCTACGGGAATGTGAATAGCGGATCGCAAAACACTAAGGGCACTAAAACGGGTTCGCTAGCGGGAGACAGTTCACAAAGAACCTTAAAAAATGGTTCTGAAATATTCATGTACGACAGTGTTGACGGATCAATTGAGATGGATTACGGTGTTTTCTGGTTAACATGGCGGTGTTGATTGACGATGACGATGATTATGAGGATGACGATGATGATGACGATGTCCCCGCCGCCGACGATAATGATAATGATCATCATCATGATAATGGCGATGACGAATATAAACAAGATAACTGTGATGCTGATGATGATCACTAAGATGACAACAACGATATCGTTTTTACCTTTCAGCAATCTTCCTTTGGAAACGATAGGGCAACAATGTCCACATCAAAGTGTATCTTCAAGTGACTTACAGCGGCTTGCGCTTTTGCAATGTTCTCTTGCAGGCAAGGGAATAAATACTGGTGGTGTCACAAAAGGGGGTTATCATTTGCATCAATATAGTAACTGGTTTTCACCAGGAGGAAGAATAAGGTACAAGCTCCGTTGTCTGATGACATCGCATGATACCCAAAGAAATCATCACAATACCTGATTATGAACATGTAAGTATATGTTTTCAACCATCGGCTTTTACATTCAGAAAATCGTTATTCATACAAAGTTTCAAATGATCTACTGAAGAGAAGATCTACAGAATATTCTGTGTACGAATCAATGAAACTGGGTAATATGACATAACTGTAGGCCTGGGTACAGCTTCCCGCGGGCAAAGAATACTAGTTTCACAAGGGAAGTTGATGCAGACATGGCCCTTTAGAAAGGAGCTCATTTCTGCCACTCACACTTTCGCTATGCAACAATATTAACAGTCGCAGACTCGTACGTTGGGAATGGATAGCAACAGCTTGAAGGGTCATCTGCATAACCCGAATAAACTCTTTTGTGTTGCGCTTGACATTGGGGGCCCAAAAATAAATTGGAAGCGGGATGTCCAAGAGACAGTCTTGTTTCTTCCTATCCACTTGAAATGGGGCACACAGCAGTATCTACTTAGATCGGGTTTTAATTTGGGCTACTCAACCTTAATAGCTACATGACCTAACACACAGACTCATCGGGAATCGAATCTATGGCTTACCTGGAATATTATTCATCCTTTCGGCCACGCCTTAAGAAGCACTGCTCCGGCGAGATTTCTTGATATAGCATCGAGAAACATCGTTTATCAGTTATTACGGATATCATAGTACGCATCAAACAGCAATATAAGAAATTTACAAAGCAGTGTAGTATTCAATATATAGGGAATATTGTAAGACATATGACGGCAATACGCTAAATAAGGTGTCTCTTGCACTAAGGCCACTACGTGGAAAATATAGCACTTCAAAGACTGGTGACCTTCTTCATGGAAGGCATGCGTCCTCTTCTTCACCATTCGTTACTACCATGGGCTTGTGTCTGTGTCTATTGTAACGCAGTGATAAATTGCATACCTACGGGAAACGAAAGGGAAAATCGACACAGATAAACGACAAAAGGGCTTCATACAAGGCATTACAATGTTTTTATGTTTCTAGACTACCCTAAAACTTCTCTAAAGGTGCATGCACACAATTACGGGCTATCAAGGAATTTAAGGTACCTTTTGAAGTCATTACGAGCACAAGACTTCTTTGTCACCTAATAGACAAAAAAGTTCCTTCTTGATGTTAGAATCGTGACATTTATAATTCTACCTTCTTTGGATGCGTTCATTCAATGAAAGGGGTAGATTCTTCAAAATAGATAGTTCCCTTTTCAAAGAACCAAACTACAAATACAAAAAGTAAATATGTAACCGGTAATCATTATGAGCGATTCAAAACTTCAACCCAGTCTCTTACACTGATACTTGATTACACCAATCACACTAATTGCCCTTTCACGACTACTTTTCTTAGGTCAAACCAATAAAGTTTACAATCTAGTATTGGGTGAAAACAAGACTAGAGGTAGCACCTGAAAATACAGAAAAGGGCACACGGCATTGGGCAAAAAGGGGAAAATGTGAAGTGAGTCCCTGGGGATTCTGACATGAAAGGCAGAATGGAACTCTGACAAGATTCTGAATACGTTTAAAGGCAGCTCTCCACATCATAAATCTCATGATTAAGTCTACTTAATTGTTCTATCTGCGAGAAAAACATTTGTGTAAGAAACTATTCACAGTTCCAAAAGGATCTACCTCTGGTTTGCATTGGACTTGAACGATAATGAACGATAATATGGAAACATCACTTGCAGAGATGACGAAAACGAGAAATACGATTTCAAAGAGTTTGTTTATGATACAGAACATTATTAAAATTGCAGCTGTATCTTCAGCTGGTTGTATATTCTGAAAACAAACCTGGATATAGCCTTCATTCCTTCCTTTTCGTGTTCTATTTTGACGCAATTGTTCTATGAGGCGTTTTCAAATGTGTTTCACTCCTCGCACTTTCCTATTTATCCTTAGCGAAATTGTCCTGCCTTCACTACAAACGATTGCCATCAACATTATCTACCGAAAACATTGAGGAAAATAAATCTGTTTCTTAAGGCAATTTTCAAGGTTTTTAACACTAATGAACTCTTTACTTTTTCCTTCTCTAAATCAGGCGTTTGCAAAAGTTATCAGCTGTCAACCCCTAATAGCATATTTGTTTTACTTGAAGCAGCCTGCGTTTTGCTAGTGTTTTATGATAACCTGATAAACTTGTGACTTTGCATTTGGAGACCGCAAGAGAAACAGAGTCCTTTATCTGCAGCGGATCCTGAATATAGTAATAGAGAGCAGCTTTATCTAACAAGAACTCTGTGGAGTATGGCTGGGATAACATTTTCCAAAGCGAACAAAAGGAAGATGGTGATGAAATTGGATTAACTACGAATGTAAGGAACAACGAGTCTGCTCATGACCGATCGTGTGTAGGCAACGGATTATCGGCATGTATACGCTAGTTCATAGAGCAAATTAAACAAGGGGGGTTGGCGTGGCGTAAGTAGTGCAACCACAGTGCTAAATTGATTCCACATGCCTCCGAATTTGGCAAATTCAGTTACCAATCATACTGTTTTTACTACTGTTTGCCATATTTAATGTTTTGCTGACCAGTGGCGGGTTTTCGGGGTGTGGCCACGGGCCAGGATTCACTACACCGTGCTTCGACGCCACAAAATACTAAATATCTCATCCTTGTCTATAATTCAAACAAATCAATATGATCTGATATGATTGATATGATATAATATAATATAATGTAATACGATATGACATATTATGATATGATATACCATAGTATATTATAATCAATACAATATACTATAATTTAATTAATGTAATAAAATATTATATAATTAACAAAACTAGTGAGTGCGTTAGCTAATCTCACTAAGTTTGTATTACAAAGGATAATAACGTCTTTAGGAAAGAACTCTTGCAGATAAATAAGTTCTAACGAATGTTAACTTAGGTGATGACGTTAATGTTGCTATCTTGCTAAAACTTTCCAACATCAACTTTTTACACAGAGATACCACAAGAGAGCTATGTATTGAGTTGAACACTGCAACAACTGAAAAAATTCTTTTTTGATAAAAGGTGCTGAGAATTTATCGCCACAGACTTCATTAGACAATGACGTTTCGCTGCTTGCAATCTAACAATTCTTTCGTAAAGTCATATTTCAGTGGGCAATTAATGACACGTCCCCATACAAATTTTAAATTTACCTTCCCCTTGAAAGGTACCCATGAGGTTACCGGGTTTGAAACGACGACAATTACCATGTCAGTGAAGAAGTTTGTTAAGTACTTCTACAATCTACAGTCATTAAAGTTACCTTAGCTTTTCTTCGGCAATCTTCTCATTACTGTAATTGGGTAAAAATAGGTTACTGCCACATGTGCTCGCGCTTGGCAAAGTATCTTGGTCACTGATTGACCGAGAAACTATGAAGGGCGATGGTAACCGTCGTCGTCCCGTGATGAAGCGCAGAAAACGACTCCGCTCGTCGTTTGTTAACCGGGAGAGGGCTGTCCACATGTGTTGTACGCATTCACAGCTGGGAGTAAGATCTTCCCCATAACGACCTGGAAAGCAGATATAATATGAGATAATAATGTGGATTTCAGTTTCAGAATTAGAAACTGTTAAACACTTTCCTTGGATGATGGCAAGCCCTCTTTTACAAGAGTTCTTGAATTGCGACATCTACATACGTGTAAACCACTCCTTAGATTGCAAAAAATTACCTCTCACACAGAGGTATTTTGGACATTTGTTCTATCCGAGTAAAAGGCAAGCGAAAAAGCGATCACTTGCAACCGAGATAAAAGAATAAACATATTTGCTCTCCTACCACATGCCTCTCAACGAAAATGCCTAACTGCATAGATGCAGATCGGCGCTAAGTAGATCTTCGAGGTATTAATAATGACAGGAGGCACTTGGATGTCACAAGCCATGGATACGTGAACATGCAAGGTAATCAAGGCCTTCAACATAAACAATCCCACTCTTCCACAGTTACAAAAACATATTTGAAACAATCACAGCTCTTGAAATGAAATGGTTATATGAGAAATACTATTTAATCTTTTAAATTATTATTAATGTACCCTTTTTGAAAAAGTCCAGAACAAAACGTATCGTCAAGGAGTCAACTATATGTTATTGGGTATTTTTTGTGTGGCATACTCGATTTCGAGCGTAGCCTATTGCCCAGCCAGAGTGAGCAATGTCCTAGGGAGAGAGTACATTTACAGGGGTGGTCTCCCATTGCCATCCCCAACCGATAGTCTTAATGTCGGGCTAGGTGGGATTCGAACTCACAACTAGACCACGGCGGCACTGGGTATTACTTTGATCCATTAACTACTCCTCTAAACATCGAACCATAATAGGCAACTTACTTCCCTCCTGACACCTACACAAATAAGCGGTGGCATGACCAAGAACGGCATCTCGGAAACACTCTTGTTGTGATGTTGGATCAAGATCAATAGCGTGCCTGAGCCAGCTCCATCAGATGATGATGACGAAAAGAGCGACATCTGTTTCGAATTTTTTTGGTCTTTCTTAATATTTCGATCTTTTGTTTGAAAGAAGTTCCGTTATCCTTTTCATCTCAGTTGGAATGAGCATCACCACTGAGCAAAAGCTTTCCTCATATTAGTATTCTCTTTTATCTCCATGAGACGCAGGGTAATGATCCACAGTTTGGGAAAATACATTTTTATCTATCAACTACTTTCTATTCAAAATAACTGATGTTTGAACGATCTACTCTTGTTCGTAAACTTCCCTCATTCTATTTGAACTTCCCACCCCACCCTCCTAAAAGCCTTCTCAACATCCGAATCAAACAAGACTGTCTATTAAAAGCAGTTCGGAAGCCACTTTTCGCGAGACGAAAACAGATCTTACCATTTTTAAAGTGGTACTGTAAGTCTCTCACATAAAATCATAAAATCAATCATGTAAATGCAGTTATAACGGTGTAACAAAAATGCGAGAACATGGCTCAACGTAGACGTCCTATCCCAACAGAATGGTTGCATTTATCCTAAAAATACACATATATATATATGGACTTCTTGGCACCACTGGCCTCTAATAACTACCCGACTTGCCACGTCATTGCTACCACTTCTAACGGCACACACAACCTGTAGCCCTTTAATACGGTTGGTATATTTAACTGCTGGCCGAAGAACTCATGTACCCACAAACATTTTGCTAATCTGATAAATTAGGTCACGGAAGTCAAGAAATAACCTGATTTAGTAGGGCCAAAAGATTGTCCTCAAAGGCTAGTATTCGGATGTATTTTCAAACCTCTATTTAGATTTGCTTTTTTCGGGATGACCTAAACTGACTACTTGAATATCCTCTAGTCTCCAAACGATCGCATGTTTTCACTTAGTCTCAGGCCGCCACACGTATACAACGGGTGTAACAGTTTGGCGTAATAGAAAACCTTATCATAAAGTCTGGAGGAAGATTATCCCCATTTGCAGGAGCGATTTTCCGACGTGTGGGGCCCTGGGCACCTTACCAACGCGGGGCACAATTAGAGAGAATTATTATTGTCAATATCTGGTTATATATGTGTAGTTAGTTGTGATTCCTCATCCTTTCTCAAATTACTAAAAAAGGAGAAATCGACGATAAAATAATCTGAAGTGAAAGCGGGGGACCCTGTCCGCCACACCCTAAAACCTCCACTGCCCATTTGACGAAGATTCGAGCTTCTCTGTCAATACATTACTTGGAGGCTCCAAGGGTGAGCCCGTCAATGGAAGATCTGGACGAAAAGTAAACCATAACTTAGTGAATCGCTAATCTCTGTGAAAATTGTATGTATTAATCCCTACACTGATCCCAAAGGCGAGTATGATGTGGTATAGTGATGTTGAAATATTCCGAGAGAACTGAATGGTCACAAAACGCAACTGCGTCAAGTTCTACGAGGATAAATGGTTAGTCGGCAAAATGTTATTACTCTGGGTCCCTACTGCGATTTCGAGTGTTATGTGCATTTACAAGGGTTTGATTAGTAATCTCTAAGATACGAATGGCACTTCTAAAGCTTCTGTTAGGTCGAAGTTGCTATTCACGTTACAAAATAGTTGAAATTATCGTTCACTCAACGGCATTGTTAATAGATTGAGGGCCCCTAAGTGGTTGAATCCAGGTTGTAGACTATTGGAGTAAGGCACTGGTTCAGCACTTACACTCCATTGCGTGGCTATTACTATTAGCTGAAAGCTCTTGAAATACTAGGAGATTACCGTAAAGCCAAATGGCAATGTTGACAATGTCAATTGCGTTAATGAAAACTCTGGTCATCTGGCGCCCATACTATATGTTTTATAAGTACTTGACGCTCCGCGCTACTTGAATATCAAGTTTCGGCCACAAATTGATCGACGGCTACCCATCTTGTTTGCTGTGGAATTATGTGAGGCAGAAGGCTAGCCATCTGCGGCGATGGATTACAATGCCACGCCCTACAATTTTCATTACGTTTGGAAGATTACCAGCTAAGAACGTTCAAGACTAACGAGTGGATGACCAATTTCTATATTGCAAAGCATAAACACCGTCTGGATGACACAGGTTGTAATATGCCTTGAATCGAAAGTAATCTTGTCCCCTAACCTTAATCCACAAACGTTAAACATGTAATGACCTACATACGAAGCAGCATGCATCAATTAAGCCACATGGGATTGAGGAAGGAGTGGGAGATTAGAAACTTCAGAGAAGATGCTTTGTGCTCAAAATAAAAGGGGACAGGGGTTGAAATAGACAAGATTAGCACTAGTATAGTGCAAACAACATGCCATTCTGGTCTCACGTACAGTCATGTAAGTCGCGATTTACTTATTAGTTTCTTCGATAAAACTGCTTAAAAATTTTCTCACTGCCGTTATCTCTGAAGATATTTCTTGACCTGTTAAGAATTTGCACGTAACTCGTTAAATCGAAGTAAAAGTTGCATAGTCTGGACTGTATGATGTGCAAGTTGGAAGTCCTTCCATGGTCAAGTCACACGGTCTCCAAAATTGCGTGGAGCTAGGTATTAATGTCCATCGGTGGAGTATTGGGAACTAATGTGGCGACTTGAGAACAAGAGTTATGTTATCAGCAAAGTTCGCAAAGCTCAGTTGATTTAGCCTAAGCCGCGGATTCATGGGCCACGGTTTCGAATTCCGTTGGTGGCATAATTTTCTATCTCTCTAGTGTCTTTTCAAACTTATAGTTTAATATCCTCTCTACTGAAAAATGAAACTTGATGAAGGCCTACTGATTTTCATACAAAATTTTCGTATCCATTTTCTTCAGGAAATCACCTGTCAAAATAAGCTATAGGTGTTATATACAAACTGGAAGAAACAATAATTCCATAACCCAACTTCTGCTCTGACAATCAGTATTACTGAGAAAGGCAACCATATGTTCTAAAACAACACTTCTTTCTGTTTAATACTGAGGAATTTCTTAACAAACAATCAAGGAAGATTATTGCTATGCCACCAGTACAAAACAAAATTCTTAAAAACCATGTTTGCATTTCACAAAAGAATTGTAGAGGTCAAATGGTTTCAGACTTTCAAACTGGTGCTAACGTCACATTAAAACGTTAGATTGTCCATGGTTACGTCCCCCTCTAATATCTTCCAAATCTATCATTTCATATCCTCTGCTCCTGGGCAAAGACAGCAAAGAAGGACACATTTGATTCTTTGATTTTTTTTATTTAAACTTTATGTCGGTAAAGAATGAGAAATACTTCAAGAACGCAAGCGGTGCTGGATGCGGCAGTGATAGGCTTCGGTTAGCTTGGTGTACTTCGCTAATCTTGCTTGGAAGGCTTTGGTAAGATCAAGTGTGGAAACCTCTAGTCTAGCGTCTTGAATAATACGGGTTTGGGACTCGCAAAATTTTAAGACTGATAATCGGTACGAATGGAAAGATTTGACGTTGGTCTCGAATTGATCGGAAACGTATGTTATGGGAAATAAGAAAGGATGAGCATAGCAAAACATGGTTGAACTTAGTCGGATACCCCCACGAATACACCTCCTTCTGTTTGCTATGACAATTTACGTTATGCATAAGCAACAGTCCTATCTCAAGCCAGGTGAGGACCAGTTCTTCGAGTATTGGCGCTATTCACAACAAAAAACACCCGCAACAAAGAAACGATGTGGTAACCTCGAACTTCGATTTAGGAATCCCGGCCTATCAATCAGTGACACTTCTATCACAACGGGTCGTAGTTCTGTCCGTATGCTAAAAGCAGAAAGTTCTCTTGGCAACATTGCCATAAATTAGAGAAATTGTTAGCTACTGTGCTTGTATGTTTCGCACTGGGGGCTATTATGACGGATCGTAGGGCATTTGTAAGCATAGGGTTTGGAATAACAGCGGCTGAATGCAAAAAAACATTCGGCTGAAGAAACAGAAAAGGCGCAAGCTTCAATAGCCTCCTTCAGCAGTCACTACCGCTTGCAAAACAAGTAACATTGTACCACCATTGTCAAGGTGAAAATCCAGTGAAAAAAATCAGAGGAGGTAATTTACTATACAGTACAGTTCGGATTCCTTCAAAACAACTTGTACTAAATGAAACTTACAATTGGCCTTCAGATCGCTGACAGTAATTTCCCGATCTCCGCACACTGCTCTCTCTATATCACGCCATGTTAAGCACGATAGGACTGCCCTTGGAACAGCACTTGTCAGTCCATCCTTTATTGCTTTTAACTGAAACAAAAACCCGTATTCAAATGATAGTTAAGTTACTACAAGCAATCAACAGACGTAACGTGTAGTAACTTGCAGCTGTTGGGAAGAGACAATCACAAAAAAAATTTTAAATCAAGATAAATATTACATGTGGAGTAAAACGAGGCAAAAATTCGACCGAAACTGAGTCGAAGGGAGACCTAGGTAGCCATTTTGAACACAGTGCTAGGTGTTCATTGAACCAATAATCACAGAAAGAAATCTATTCGATCTCCGGCAGCATACTAAATAAAAATTCTGGCGGCACCATTAAATTATACTTTATGGGTAGGTGCACAGGGAACCTACTCACGACTTCTGATCTCGTTTGGATAAATACTGAACACTAAAGTGATTAGATCACAAGGTCTATCTTGAGCTGTCATTACTTTCCACATCCATCGCTACGGTAATCCATCATCCTTCAAACTATTCCATAGCCGAACTACTATGTTAACAGCTCATTCAATCTACCAGTACAGAGATTTTAAATCTGCAAAAGGTATTAGTGAAACGCTTCTAACTTTCTTCGAATGACAAAATTGTGGACTGGGTTCCTAAGAAAATAATGACCTTTCCTCAAACTAAGGAAGACTATCCGTGTTCAAAGGTACAATGCAGCGAGTGCAAAATATTGTCGAAATTGTATTTCAATTAAGTTCTCATTTGGGCCCGTACCCATTTGGGTCCGATTCCGTAAAAACAGGATCGAACATTTACCTGATCTATGAATTCCAACATCCGTGCTCTTCGTACAAGATCTGTATAAACCTTCCTATCTGAGGCAAAAACTATACGCATATCTCCATGTTCAACTAATTCCTTTTCTTTCCCGTCACTTAAGGTGGTAACAAATGTATGATCATTGCTGTAAAAATTCTCATATGTCTCCTCATCGAAAAGTTCCATTCCATCTAGAATTTAAAAAGAGCGCTGTTGTAAAGTGGGTAGTTTACAAACAAAATTGAACTTCCTCTTCAGGTAAATAAAACGCTAACTACATCATCAATCGCTTTCGTTCCATTCTTAATCATAATATGACAACAGCGCCTATTAACAAATGATGCTGATAAAATACTCTAAATTGAAAACATCTGCAAAGCAACAGAAGTATTCCGCAACTAGGATAACTACTACTATTCTATCCACGAGTTCTTGAAACTGTACTGATTTATCCGCCACAAGTGAAATCCAGAGATCCATGCAGTCGTAACCCAAGGATTTTTTACGCAATATCTCTCCATGACTATTCTCAAGGCGGCCACGGAATTCTGATCTAAACTAAAAGAAAAATAAACTTGACGTGATCAAATCAGGCATTTTACAATCACCAATTGTCTGGTCGCTGGTTAGAAAGACTAGCACTACTGATAACAAGATTGCCACAACGCATTCTAAATCGCAGTGGCCTATTTTCATTAAGTGACATGCCACAGTAACTGAAATATCGTAGACTATGTCTGTCTACACACTTTCGACGGAGTCACGTCGGACGAACGCAAGAATCCGAAAATGCGTTCAATGGTCAGAGGATTTTGCTATCGCCTTAGTATCATACCTGTGACACGGACAGCAACTTCATCTATAAAAACGTAGTCCGTCTTCCAACACACTGGCTCCTCGATTAACATCTTCCATACCATCGGAGGGAAGCTTATTGGCATGGTTTCATCAGTTCGGTAGCAGGCACCCATCAGCTGGCCAAACCAGCGATAGAGTGAAAATAATTTGCATGATGGGTTGGGTATGTATCCATCTTGATATTCACCAACATTATCCTTCAATATAGAAATATGGAGAGTGAAATAAATATAAAAAATAAAAGAAATAGTAGCATTAGTGCTAGCACAATTTACCAGTGGCAAAAAGTAGCGACAATCAGGGTACGAGGAAAAACTGGCATCCCTACGGGCTGAAAATGTACAATCATAAATATTGTAAAATATCATATATATAAATCAAGATTAACCAGTACACGGTACTTTGTAAATCAATTTGTCAATTATCAGATAATTTGTGAAGTTTCAAGGTGTGCTAGATACTCCAACATATCGATTATTTACAGAAAAAAAGTCTGTTACTGCGTGATAGTGGAAAGGTATAGATAACAATGTTCATTGCTCAACTTTGAAGATTTGTTGCATCAAAACTTGCAAGTAGTTAAAGATGACGGATACTGTTAAAGGTATCAAATGAGAATTCGATCAAGTCGTCGTTTGCTCCTGCTGAGGAACATGCATTTCTGATACGTTTACTACATGGACGAAGTGACGAGTACACTTGTTTTCTTACATACAGCCTTAAAAGTGGTTGCCCCTCCAATATCTAAACAGGCTTTGTACACCTGTGGGAAAATGTGCTGAGGGTAGAATGGTTCATGATCCTAAACCTGAGGACTGATGCCTTGTAACATCAAAAATATTGCACGATGTATAGACTTGTGACCTTAACATACCCTCTCATTACGAAAGCGATTAGTGCTAAGTCAGTCTTACTAAGACCGATCCGATCCGTATTTATCAAAGTAACTACAAAATTTATGTTGCATTCTTTACCTTGTGATTGGGCGTCTTGATAAAAAGTGGCAAACAAGGTTCCGCTCCAGTTATTGTAGGACATAATTCATCTGCTATCTCAGCAAGACTGTCCCGGAATCCACCACCCTAGACGAGAGAAGACAGAGAAAATCATAAGAATTAGGAGGACAAGTAGACCACGAAGAATCTGTTTTCACTATTGGAAAGCAACACAGATAAATAAATGAAGGGACAAACAGCCTGGTAATAATATATTGTAGAAAAAGAGACTTGTGTATAATGCTATTGTGCGCGTGGCACATACTTCCAATGCGTCCATTGGCTCTTCTTACTTATTTTCTCCTCTAAATCATCTGTCGCCATTGGCTTTCTCTCTTAGCATTCTCGGGAAGCTTCGCAACTCTCTTTCCTTGACTAAATCTTCAAAAGGTACAAATGCGAACGTACAAGAAAACATAACATGAAGTTAGGCGCGATAAATTTATCAAAATGAGTTCCTGTTCAATTGCTTCTTTATATTTATTTCTTGAAAGTAAAGAAACACCAGGTTATTGAATCGAAACATTTGAATCGACACATTTGAAAGCCAAAGCTTCACTTGTAAGTGTAATCGCTGATCGAGTACGTTTAAACATATCTCAAAAGCACCATAATTATTGAAGCAATGATATATAATCTAATAAAAACTAACAGGACTTCCCAAGTAAAAGAATCTTTCAAATGGAAGACTCAAGGCGTACCTGATCAATTATGCCTTCTCCAGTGAATTTAACTTCCCACCACTGATCAAAAGTTTTCTTGCTCCACCTACAAAGACATGTTATAATATATCGTTGGTTATACAGATGACAGTGATGACATCGAAACAAGTGAAAAGCAAACTGGTCTCATATGTGTATTCAAAATAAACGCGGGAGGCACGACATTAAAACGGACAAGAAGCCTAAGCAAACGAATGAGCAATTGCAGTTACCTAATCAAAGCCTCCTAGTGAGCTACGAACCCGAAGATGAAACTACAGCACCTCCCACCCACCCCCAACGCCTCCGCAAGCAGGCTAAATAATACATGTAAGGTACGTGAAGCATTCAACAGGAAAGCTCTTCAATTTGGACCAGAAAATGGGCAGTGGCACGCTATTTTCTAGTAAACTACGACAGTTGCGGCAGTTCCTACAAACTGTTTTGCGTGCTACAATACGGCATGGCAGCAGTAAAGTATACTGCAATCATATAGAGCCCTCCCTATGCACAGTTATTCAAAGGCGCTTCACAACCGCTGCAGCACCAAGCCAAGGCTTACATGCCTGCTCTGGACTCGTATAACAGACGACTTCATGCCAATTCGTATATCGACTTGAAATAACGTTTAACTCTCTAACAACCAGTAATAACGTAACTTTAAACCCCCAGCCCTGCATATTTCGAAAATACTATTTTATTACATTAATACAATGTTGTACGTGAACCATTTAATTTATTCAAACTATTTTGCTAGAGTACCCAATTTGAGCCTTACTGAAGCGAAGTATTAAAGATATTAGCGAAAATAAGTTCCGCTTAGTTTTAACTTCCCTCATCAAATGAAGCAGCAAAATCTTAATACAACGGCTACAAATAACTTAAGAAAGACGTGGATACCATAACATTTGGTTTCAGAATCCCTGACATATGGTTATCTTATGATAAATATGTGTCTCTTCAATGTACCTGTAATGCAGATCCTTGTGTAATAAATTAGAATAAAGCTGCATAAATATGGTTTGACTCATAGAGTGTGAAGGTCTTTCGGAAACCGGAACTCGTCGATCCAGCGAAATAACAGGGATGTGTTTTGGTGCAGGTAGTTCTGACGATCGAAGGAAGTCTTTAACTATTGTTGCCCTCTTGGAGGTTAAAGGTAGTAGAAACCGTCCTTTACTTAATGTAAGTTCTGGGTGATATCTAAAGGACGAGAGCCGTGGAAAACAATAACATCATCGATACGATAACAAAACTTACAAGAAGGAAAATTGGTCTAGTGGTCTTCTTTTTTACCTCGCAGAACACACAGTTTTGTATAAAATTATGATATACAAAATTCATTTATAGTTTGTTTCCGTGCAATAAGTTATAAACTACAAAAACATAACAATAGAAATTCTTCAAAACTGAGGTCGTCACTTTGCTTCAATGCAAAAAGCCAAATTTTGGTCGGCACTGCATAAATGAAAACTTTGAAGGTCGGCGAAGAATAATACTATATGGTACACACAATAGCAAATAACATATGCAGCCGTTTTTGCTACTACAACTAATATATGCAATTCACATATTTAAAACCAATAATGGATTGTGGAATTAAAAACGCAGTGATACACAATAAATAGAACAATTCCTCTTTGTTGAAAGTGATGAAATTCATCGTTAACTTATAGAAAGTAATGATAAGGATAATAATAACGGTTGATGATGATTATTATGGTAAAGAAGAACATGAGTGATTATCAGTGATAATAATGTGTGCTGCTGCTGCTGTTGCCGTTACTGATGATGGTGATGACTATGGTGATGATGATGACAATTATAATGACAATGATGATGATGATGATGATGATGATGATGATGATGGAAAATGATGATGATGACGATAATGATAATGATGATCATGATGAAGAAGATGATGATGATACTGATGATGATGATGATTATGATGATGACGATGATGACGATGAAGATGACGATGATGATGATGATGATGATGATGATGATATTGATGATCGTGATTATCATGATGATGATGATGATGATGATGATAATGATATTGATGATAATGATATTGATGATGAAAATGATGATGATGATGATGATGATGATGATAATAATAACAATAATCATGATGACGATGGTGATGATAATGATTATTATTATTACTACATACTTCATTCTGGTTTGATGTAATTAACTGTAACTGTTACTATTATTATATATTACTATGTTGCTCTAAATACAACGCTTAAGGTAATTGGAAATACACAGTCGCAAAACTGCAGAATAAATGACTGAGCATTGGCGAGTGCCAATCTTAGTTTTGAGGCCTGATGATGAGAATTATTCCTCTTGTTTTTCTGTGCAGCCGATGTTAAATCAAGTATTGATACAACGCTGGGTAATAAACAGCTGAGGCTCCTGAAAATATCTTAAGACTTACCTAATTTGACTAGAAGTAGTCGTTTTCACAGGTAAAAGATCAGCAAGAGAATAGTTGTCCGACTTTCCAATTCCTCTACCAAGCACGCGATCCTCCGATTCTTTTAACTTCTGCAAAATCTCTCCTGATTTGCGAACAAACTTTGAAAAATTTGACAATTCCTGTCCATCTTCCCGTAAGTATTTGATTCCTTTCGAAAACAGTTCATTCTTCTCGGCTAGTAACTTGGCTTCTAGAGTCACAAGCTGCTGCCTCATCTGAAGGAGGTCATATCGTTCAGTCTGCTGATCGCACTGCTGTCCTTTTATCGTGTCTAATTTCATCATCAGCTGTTGTCGATGTTCCTTCCTTTCTAATACCAACTGCTGGGTCTGTATCAACTTCTCTCGATTTACGTCGTCTAAATTTTCGACATGTATCTCGCAGTCTTTAAGCAACTGCTGTTGCTCCTCGATCAGATCAATCTAAAGCAGATAATATTAAAGGCCCTGTGTGTTAGATTATCCTGGTTAAACATCATCGCAAAAATGCTATGCCAGGATCACTTCCGAACTGAAAGTTGTTTTGGATACGTTTATTTTCAAGGCGGTGACTACTTTTTAAGGAAAACATTCCGGGAGAATCCTATAATTCCCAAAAGTTTGCAACGCAACATTGCACGAAAATCGCCAAAAAAAATCTACTCGAACTAAATGCTAACAATGAAAATGACGTGAAAACTGAAATGATTCCACTCTCTCTATCGGAGGAACAAGATCACCAACATCTATCGACTACTCTGAAAAACCCAAGGGTAAGTTTCTTTATATCCCTATATACATTTCCGGCTGTGTGCCACCTTTAGGGAAAATTACACAAATGAAATCATATTAATGGAGGTTTCTAGAATTTCCAAGCAGGTCTATCTAGACCTAAAATTTGTTAAAAACCTTGACCATCCCTTATAAATTTAGTATATCTACTCTTTCGTTTTCTAGAGGTATTGGGGCTGGTGGAGGTGGTGAAAAGTAGAGTAGAGTAACATCACTATAATAAAATCTCTTATATACTGATAGTGATCATATGACCCTTAAGTGGCCATTTCGATTTTCCAAGAGTTATTTTCCAATACGTTCAGCATAGCCAGAGTTCGGGTTGAATTAAGTCCTCCTAAAATGAACTTTTGTTTCGTTCAGTTGTTACAGTAACGACAACAGCCCTCTGCTTACAATTTTGTTCTGATCCACTCCATGAGGAGCGTAGGCACAGAAGCAACACACGATGATACGTGTGATTTGCCAGTATAGCCACGTTCAAATTTTATACCTTGATGCGGCGAAGCCCGATAGAGTTCCTATTTTGATCAACGATATTATAGCTGGATTAGGACTTAAACCTTTGAGCCTCATAATCTTTGAACCGCTCAGCCTTCTCTACCCTTGTAAACAATTAACCAGTTAGTTCCTTCTAAGGCTTCACAAGCAAACCCACTTTATCGTCGAACCTTTCATACATGCCAGTAGTTTGTGACCCTAAAATTGAAGGGCAGTCTTGTATGGAAATGTGTCGTCTCTGCACTGAAATTTCAGGTCCTCCAACAGTGCATTGAGATAGAAACCTGCACAAATATTACGTGTTAACAATCCAGGGGGCATCAGCTCTGTATTGTACCTACAAACGGATAGAAACGTTACAACCACAAAAACAAAAAGGGAATAAACCATGCCATTTCGTATTTGTAACGGCAGACGATGGTTTGAATTGCGTGCTAAAGGTGACACCAGAGTAAACACAATCTTATTAATTTGATTTGATTTGCAGTTGAGTTCATATACGGCTAGATTTCGTGGAAATCCATAAATCTTACGTATTTTTTGCTTTCTCTCAGGTGCGTCCCCTACTACCCCCTCGCTCATACAAAGGTTTGGATGCAGTTTCTTATATGAAAGTGACTTTTGGAAAGTTAAAGATAAAGTTATAGTCTTTCTACAGTACTGTTAAAGCAAATAATTTGTTGTGATTTAAGACAGTTGTAATGTTGGAGAGTCTTCATTAATGCGCATACGTCCCTACTGAGTGAAACTACGAGGTCAGCCATCTAATCGCGTTTGTTACATTGAAATAATGGGCAAATGTTTCGATCCGATCATTAATTAAGCACATTTCACCTGTTGCTTCAGTAGCCTGATCTGTTCTTTGTACTGTTCATCCAGACTGTCAATCAGTTCCAGCTTTTTGACGATGATATCCTGTTGATGCGCGACATTGGCAATCTCGTGGCTTATCATCTCTTCTACTTCTGACAGCAATTCTAAACAAATAACAATTAAAGAAATATCGAATGTTTTAAAATAGCAATAGGCAATAACGTCAACAAAATGTATGCAAAATGTACGATACAAGATATCTCTAAATTTTAATAGAAGCTCCATACTTACGCCCTCCTCTTTGACGAAAACCTTAAATAAAAGTGCGTCAAACTTCCAACTCAGTTACGTCCAGCAGAATATGCCCAGGTTAGGTTTAGCAGGGAATTTTTTTTCTTAAAGATCTTTTATAGCCTTCCTAACTCCTTTCAGTGCCCTAACTTAAGTGCTCTGTTTGGTTGCTGAGATTAAGATAAAGATTATAATAAGAACGGTAACAGAAACAGAAAAAGTATGAAAAGCAGCAACACTCCTTTTGCGCCCTTGCGAGCATATTGTGATGAGAGACGAAAATCTTTTAGTTGACTTGCAAAGCTTCAAACACAATATTGTACGATATGATACACTATGTCCGCAGACAGAGTTCCCACTCCGACGTAGTTACATCATCAGACGAGTGAAGCGATTTACACAACACATCTTAATGAAGTCAATCATCAAAGTGGCAACAGAAGTCCAGACGCCTTGTCGATTATTTGGGGCAAAATGTTCATGCAAACCTCAGTAAATGAAGATCCCAAACGCGTTTTAAGGACAGATTTTAACTGATAGAGTACAGCCATAATAGTGAGTAGCTGGGGTTTTCAGCCAACATATTGTTTTGAAACAATATCAAGAGAAAAATTACGACTTCATGAATGGTCAAGGCCCCTTGGTTATCTCACTTGATCAAGCGCATCAAAGTTTGGAATGTCTCATTTGGTTAAGATTAGCTACCGGATTTTTGACAAGATTTCGAAAAACATGTTCTGAAAATGTATCTGTACGAAATAACGAAAATACGTGCCTTTCACGCCCACAAATTTTGTGGCAATGCAAATGGCAATATTTTGAAACCTCGCTCCAAATAGCTAGAAAAGCTCATTGTGATCATCGGCTCCTGCCAAATACTGACGAGAATTGTATCGTGCAACTGTTGAAATTCTATTAGATATGAATAATGAACAAAGAATACTGATGGTTGCCGAAATGAAGCTAAAATATTCTACAAACGATGGCTGTCGTCCGACCCAGAGACAGAATTTTTCATCCAAACATTCAGTAAAATATTGACACTTTTGGTCCGAGCTTTTGTAATGACATAAGGAGGAATACCGAGAGCATGAGCAGAAAGACGATCAAGTTTCAACTTGTAGGAGGCACTGCAGGTATGATGTTGAAAAATGACAGTATCGCGACCATCACAGCATGCGGATAATCTTGCCGAATGAAGTTGCATGGCTGACGGTATCTTATTTGGAGGGATAGGCGGTAAACGAGCGAGAGGGGGCGTAGTGGCATTGCTTACTGTACTTCCAGAAAAACATGCAAACAACATATCACATGAGCAGTTGCATTACTGCGAAAACGACAATTTTCGCTCCCTTTCGTTTATATTCTAACAAAGAACAACGGTGAAAGTAAATTCACCAACGAAGGGCAGCTGTTTCGCTATCCAAACATTATAATACGGTTTCACCAATAACTGTTCAACACACAGTTTCTGGAACACAAGCACCCTGCTTGTGGGACAGGCGGCTATTGAATCGAGTTAAACATTTGCAATTAAAAAACAGATCGGATAAGGGTTTAAGACGAGGTATGGCATTACACAGATTAGAAACGTGGACTGTTACAGCAGAAGAAAATGAGAAACAGGAAGAGTTTCGAAATTTGGGTGTGGGGACAAAAAACGAAAGTAAAATTGCAAAAACAAATTACGCCTCTGTGAGTAAGAAACCTTGCAAAAACTAAAGGGTAGGTGAAACACGGACAGTACTAAGACTGATGTAGTGGATAATAGATTCTAGGGAAAAGAACAAAGAAAAAGAATGGTGATTACAACGAGGGAAGAGAGGCAACGCTAATAAGGACCACAGAAGAAGAGGACCACGGAAGGAGAGGACCACGGAAGAAGAGGACCACGGAAGAAGAGGACCACGGAAGAAGAGGACCACGGAAGAAGAGGACCACGGAGGAAGAGGACCACGGAGGAAGAGGACCACGGAGGAAGAGGGTCACGGAGGAAGAGGGTCACGGAGGAAGAGGGTCACGGAGGAAGAGGGTCACGGAGGAAGAGGGTCACGGAGGAAGAG